>JAOWBN010217601.1:0-13455 GCA_028565015.1 Pinguicula moranensis
TATTTACGACTCACAGCAAGAGCACACCATCTAAGAAACTATTTCTCAAAACCTTAGGTTAAGATAACTTCAGCACATCTCAAGAGATATAGCACCTCGATCACTCCAGGTCATGTGAATGCAAGAACTTCCCAGGCCATCAAACCATGGATCATCTCTCATATTAAAATATGTTTAATGGCACTGACTTGCAGAATAATAGTTATTTTTTCATAATAACAAACAGCGTATTGCTTTGAGGTAACTAAACCGCAGAAGGTACTGATGTGTCAATTCTCCACTGGTAATGGCCCCAGAAAAAGTGAGGGATCAAAACCAAGACTGCTCAATTTATCTATGGTTGCCGATGCACGTCTTGAGGAGTTGCTTAAGATCAGAGTAGCAGCAAGTAGTTAAAGAAACACTCCAAAACAATACACCCGCATCCGCAAAACAACACAGTAATGCTCAAACTGTAAAATAAAAAAATCTTAATCTAGCAGAACTTATGCTCAAACTGTAAAATACAAAAAATAAAAAAGACAGAACTTATATTTCATCCCATATATCACTGTACCTAAACTTTTATGTGTTCCATATGCATAAGAGTCCAGCAGATAGGCCATCAGACCCTTTGTACACCCCCTTTTCAGATTGAAAATAAACCAGAGCTACTCCATTCATATGAAATAGTAGTGAAAATAAATAGCAGAAGCTAATGATATTGATCCACAAGAAGCTCAGCAAGAAGCCATCAGACCCTTTGTACACCCCCTTTTCAGATATGCATAAGGGTAATGATATTGATCCACAAGAAGCTCAGCAAACTCTTGAAATAACAGAAGCTAATTTGACAAAAACGGAAGGAAAGAGACAAATAATTGAGGCAAGTCTAGCTCTCCGACTAAAACCAAAACGTTTCATATAAAAAAAATCCTAATTTTGACGAATTGGCAAAGGTCGCATTCTTTCTTACCACAATAACGGTGACGACGACGGAGAAGAAATGTCGACATTCTCGAAGTCCAGTTAACTCGAGAAGATGAAGTGAGAAATGTCGAAATGTCGAAAGATGAAGTGAGAGGGACGATGAAGTCGAGAACAAAGAGTAAAAGGTCCAGTTAACCCAAGAACGAAGGACAGGCTTGCCGGTTGGCAACGAAGGGTAAACTCGACTTTTCTACCTAATAAAAGTTTTCTCAGTCGCACAACCGCGCGTGAAGTTTTCTCGGGAGCAGTGATTTTTTTTTAATGTACAGGGAATAAATTAGCTCTTTTGAAAGTATAGGAGAGTAAGTTAACTAATATGTATAGTACAGGGAGCTAATGACCTTTTAGTCCCTCCATTCATCCAAAATTATCGCTCCACCTTGAGGACCCATCTATTTAGTCCCTTGAGCCTTTGAATAAAAATGATAAAATCATTTATCACAAAATGATAAAATCATTCATAGCATTTGATTGTGCGTCAACCCTTGTTGATCCGCCGGAAATATGGCCCCATTTCGCCTGTGCCTATATGCTAGCAATAATTCCTCGAGAGTCGAGAACCTCATTATTTATTAATAAATAAATAACAATAATTCATCAGATTCAAAATCGCTAGACGCTACCAGAAGAATTGGTTGGACCAGAGACCCGACCCGACCCTCGTTTGAAAAGCAGTGAGTGAGGTGAGAGTGAGAGTGAGAGTGAGATGATGACAAAGAGACACAGCAAAGCGCCATCGCACCCGACGTTATTATTGTTGTCCCTTGTCCGTCTGGTTTCAAGTGTCAACGTTCAACTATTCAAAATATAAATCACAAAGAATACATTCGGATTCATTTTCTCTTTTTTTCCTTGTCAGTATTCTTTTTTCCTCTTACTCGCTGGCCGCTGCTTTACAAAGCATGGTATGGTACAGATACAGCTAGCGCGTTTTTCTCTCTGTCGGTTTTCGTCTTCTTTTTCCAATAGTCTCTCTTCTCTTACATGGCTTATCGCCGGAGCTGCAAAATTCTCTGAGAAGCACTGCACAAGACAGTGCAGAACATCAATGGCGACAATTGTAACAGCTATTGTGCTGCTGCTGATGGTACTGGTTGTGGCCGTGGATCGGGTAGAAATGGAACCTACTGAAGACAAGCAAGCGCTACTCGCGTTCTTATCACAACTTCCTCACGATAATCGAATCCAATGGAATGTATCGGAATCAGCTTGCTCATGGATAGGCGTCCAATGCGATTCGACTAATTCATTCGTGTACTACCTACGGCTTCCTGGCGTCGGACTCGTAGGTCAGATTCCGGCGAATACTCTGAGTCGGCTGTCTCAGCTCAGAGTATTGAGCCTACGCTCGAATCGTCTTTTCGGTCAATTGCCGACAGATTTCTCACAGCTGAAGGTGCTCCGAAATTTGTACCTGCAGAACAATCAGTTATCCGGTGAGTTCCCGGCGAGTCTCACGGAGCTGCCTCGTATCTCCAGGCTTGACCTATCTTCGAACGATTTCATCGGTCCAATTCCTTTTGCCCTCAACAATTTGACCCATCTCACGGGTCTATTTCTGCAGAACAATGCCTTCTCCGGTAAAATCCCGAGCATTGCCCCACCAAATCTCGCCGATTTTAACGTTTCGAATAACCACCTTAACGGTTCAATCCCCACCGCGCTTTCGAGATTCCCGGTGTCCTCATTTGCGAATAACTTGGATTTGTGTGGGGGACCATTGCCTCCGTGCGTCCCGTTCTTTGGTTCGCCGGCGTCTTCACCTGCATTGCCTCCAATTGTCGTGCCATCTCACCGGAGGAGTAGAAGAATCTCGACTGGTGCCATTGTTGCAATAGCCCTAGCTGGAGGCATACTAATTCTGCTTCTCCTGCTCGCCGTTGTTTTCCTTTTCATCAGGAGAAGGAAGACAAGGGAGAGCACAAAAGAGAAGAAGCTACCTGCAGTAGTATTATCGGCGAGGGCCGTAGGAGAGGCCGGAACGTCGTCGTCGAAAGACGATATAACCGGGGGATTGGCCGAAGGGGCGGAGAGGAATAAGCTAATTTTCTTAGATGGAGGGGGATACAGCTTTGATTTGGAGGATTTGTTGAGAGCTTCAGCAGAAGTGCTGGGGAAGGGGAGCGTTGGAACAAGCTACAAAGCGGTGTTGGAGGAAGGCACCACTGTGGTGGTGAAGAGACTCAAGGATGTTGGAGTTGCAAAGAAAGAGTTTGAGCAGCAAATGGAGTTGCTCATAAACATTAAGCATCACAATCTGCTGCCACTGAGAGCATTTTATTACTCAAAGGATGAGAAATTGCTGGTCTATGATTACATACCTGCTGGAAGCTTATCTGCTCTTCTTCATGGTAAGAAGCATTTACACACAAAACCAGATTTTTTGTTTTTTGTTTCTTGCTGGTGCTTGCTCTTGTTGCTTCTGGAAAAATTTCCTGTTCCAAGTACTCATTTTTATTTAGGGTTCATTCCATTTTCCCCATCATTATTTTTTATTGAATTTCATTGAAGTTCCGGGTACCATAGCTCTCAGCCAAAACAATACAGCTTCTGTCCATTTTCCGAAATTCATCCTGGGTGTTTGCCAGTGTTTCCAGATCTCTTCTTTATATTTGTTTTTTCATGGTTATCTGGAGTTGGATACGGGATAGATTAGATTTAGTAGAAGACAATAGTTTACAAGCCTGCAGCCGGATTACATTCTCATGGCATGTGGGTGGGATAGAGAGAGAGAGTTACTTAACATTGGTTTAGCCTTTAGATATATGCCCACCGACGCAGCGCCAACAGCAGACTGTCATGAGTGAAAGCTGTACCACACCCGTCCTTTCATGATACTATCATCTTACCCTACACTCCAGTCTCCACGCGCACACACATTCTTTTCGAATTTACTAGAGAAATGGAAGCAACTTTTACTTTACTCATCGTCTATGAAAAATATGCAAAATGAAATGTAAAGAATTGAACTGATAATGACGGCAACTTTTACTTTTCCCACACAGCTCACACAGAGTTATCTTATTTGGCTATTCAATAAAATGCACCCAAGGAACATTCTCTATTTCTCTGTTACAGTTTAACTACTTGGATCTTCTTTATAACACATCTACGATTGTACTTTTACAGGCAGCCGAGGCTCAGGCCGTACCCCATTGGAATGGGATAACAGATTGAGGATAGCAGCAAGTGCGGCAAGAGGTCTTGCCCAATTACATGTTTCTGGAAACTTAGTCCATGGGAATATCAAGTCCTCGAACGTTCTCCTTAAACAACAAAACCTCGATGCTTGTGTATCCGACTTCGGCCTCAATCCCCTTTTCCTGCAGTCGGGGCCACCTAGTCATCGCATCATGGGCTATCGTGCTCCTGAGGTGATTGAGACTAGGAAAGTTACATTTAAATCAGATGTGTACAGCTTCGGAGTCTTACTATTAGAACTCTTAACCGGCAAAGCACCCAATCAAGCTTCTTTAGGTGAAGAGGGCATTGATTTACCCAGATGGGTGCAAAGTGTGGTAAGGGAGGAATGGACAGCAGAAGTGTTTGATGTTGAGCTGATGAGACACCAGAATGTAGAGGAAGAGATGGTGCAACTTCTTCAGATTGGTATGGCCTGTGTTGCCAATGTGCCTGATCAGAGACCGGACATGCCACAAGTCTTGAGAATGATAGAGGATCTGAACAGGGGAGACACTGATGATGGGCTGCGCCAATCATCAGATGATGCAATAAGAGGTGGATCAGACAGCCAAACTCCACCCATGGAGTCAAGGGCTTCTCCACCATGATTGTGCATCTATTTATCTATCCGTACAAATATGAAAGCCATTGGAAGACATCTTGATAACTTCTCCAGCTCAAGCGGGGAGAAACCAAGCTTAACCCCAACTGCTGGATGACTCCATTGAGTTTGTATCACATCACCTTCAATCTTTCCTGAAGACCATTCAATCACCTATTTCACTGCGATTTCATTCTTTCAACCTTCTGTTGTAAGTAACTGTGCTCATTTATTCCAAAGTGGTAGACTAACCAACCCTGGCCATAAGGCTGAGTGAAGCACTTCTTCCGAATTTGACCAATCCATGATAAACACAAACAAAAACCCTATAGGGTGAAAGTAAGACGACAAGGTTCTTCTCACTGATTGCTCCAAACACATTATAAGACAAATGTTCCAACAGATAATTAGAATCTACAAACCACTTTCATTGTCATGTATTCCATGCTCCGTCCAAGTTCAACTATTCTTAGAACTTTGATGAAGCTATTAATGCAAGGACATAACTATATGTCGTCATGAATAGCTGAGCATGAGCTTCTATGCCTTTTGATCATAGTACTTGTCCAGCACTCTTTCAGTATATTCTCCGAAAGATATAGAAACATTGAGCACAATGAACTGTAAAACTTCAGCAATGGCATGCCATACATATAAACATCAACATGATAAAACTATGTATAAGAAAGCGCTTCTTGGTTATCCTCTGACATGCAACTTTTCAGGTTTAAACAAGGAAATTACAAAAATATCCAACGAAGACATAAAAGAACAAACTTTTTAGATAGGTAATAATTAAGGGTCGCATACTCTCTATTAGCTACTCTATCAATTAGAA
The DNA here is from genome assembly GCA_028565015.1 of Pinguicula moranensis. Taxonomy (NCBI): domain Eukaryota; kingdom Viridiplantae; phylum Streptophyta; class Magnoliopsida; order Lamiales; family Lentibulariaceae; genus Pinguicula; species Pinguicula moranensis. The sequence continues at coordinate 5,592 of JAOWBN010217601.1, forward strand.
CATCCAAGGCCAGTACAATTTCTGGATGATCCATTTGTAAACTATTCATAGATGATCAATTTGTAACTTCAATCTCTAACGGAACAAAACAAAAGCCGCTAATAATTCTACAGTAGCTAACAGGAAAATAATGGTGAAGTAACATTACATGTCATTTGCAATCCAATTATTAGAACGGATCTAACATTGAATGTATAGGTAAAAAATCAAATACGATAAATGTTACATGTTGCGGAAGCGTGATATCTGAATCGAGTGTCCGGATAACGAGTCTACCAGAGTCTCATTAGATTCCACGAATCAAATCTTAGCCTCGTGGGTGGCTAGGCAGACAGAAAATCTGTATATCTCTTATAACCGTTATTTCAAATGAATAAGCATGTAGCCTATTTATAGGCGTGGAAAACGTTACATAAACGTTTATAATAAATTCAAATAGTATTTTACTATTTGAATACTGTGCAATTTTTAAAAACTTGCCAAATAACGTGCAATGTTTTCCAACATTAAATGTTTTCCAACCAACAGAATTTAATGTTTTCCAACATCATCCAACATCATCCAACATCATCCAACATCAATATTTAAATAACTCTATTGTGATTTACTAGTCAATTTTTTTGTAGCTGTTACTTAGTTTCTTACTCTAGGGGGGCAGTTTTACTTACAAAACTCATAACGACTTATTATCTACAAGAGTAGTGGTTTTAGCCTAATGGTCATGCAAATGTTTTAAGTTTCCCTAGGCCAAGGATTTGAAAGTATGTACTTGTTTTTGGGCAACATAATTTTTCATTAGATTTTGGTACAATATATAATTTGGGCCCAAAAGTGGTCCAAGTCCACAATAACAAATGTACTAGACAAATAAACCAATACTCCCCTTCAAGATGGACGAAAGATGTAGATCAAGCTCATTTTATTACAAAACCTATCCAAGTCTAACGCATTAAGGTCGGTGGTAAGACAGTCAACAGTTTGCTCTTTAGTAGCCACATGTCTCAGCTCCAGAAGCCCACTAGTCAGTTTCTCTTTGATGAAGAACTCGTCAACCTCCATATGCTTGGTTATGTTATGTTGGACCGAGTTATTGACAATATTGCTAGCTGACCTGTTGTCATACCACAATTGCATATGTGCTCCCTCATCCATCTTCAACTCTATCAACAAGGACTTCAACCACATCATCTCAGCAACACTCTGGGCCATAGCTCTGTACTCCGCCTCAACGGTAGAACATGCAACAATTAATTGCTTCTTACTCCTCCAGGAAACTGGATTGCCTCCTACAAACTTGCAGTATCTAGATATGAACTTTCTGTCATCAATACAACTAGCCCATTCTGAATCACAATATCCCTCAATGCCCATATGTCCGTTCTTCCTAAAGATCGATCTCTTTCCCGATGTACTCTTCAAGTATCTCAGGATCTGGTACATTGCATCCATATGACCCTTTCTAGAATCATACATATACTTGCTCACCACACTCGCATCAAATGAGATGTCAGGTCGGGTATGACTTTGGTATATCAGTCGTCCAACCAATTTCTAATACCTCTCTGTATCCACCGGCTCACCAGCATCAACACTCAGATTCACCTTCTGCTCGATAGGTACCCTAGCAGGCTTGCAACCTAACATGTCTGTCTCTGTGAGCAAATCCAAGACATACTTCCTTTGGGATAACACTATTCCCTTGGGTCCTCAAGCTATTTCGATCCCAATAAAGTATTTCAAATGTCCCAAATCCTTTACCTTGAACTTCTTGCATAATCTCACCTTCAGCTCTACTATCTCCCGTCTCATCATCTCATGTAACAATCATATCATCCACATAAACAGCCAACATCGTGATATAATCTCTAGTATGTCTCAGAAAGACAGTATGTTTGGCATTGGTCTACTAATAGCCCATACCCACCATAGCCTGCCTGAATCTACCGAACCAAACTCCTAGGGATTGTTTCAGACAATATAAAGATTTTTGAACCTGGAAACTTTTCCCACTGTCTAATCAATGCCAAATCTCGGAGGGATCTCCATGTACTCCTCCTGGAGTAAGCCATCATAAAGAAATGCATTCTTCACGTTGATGCAGGTTTCATCATTTGTTTGCTGCTATGGAGACTAAGGTCCTAACTGTGCTTATCTTGGCGATTGGTGCAAAGGTCTCATCATAATCAATTCCATACATCTGGCTATACCCCTTAGCCACCAGTTGAGCCTTGTACCACTCCACATTTCCTTCTAGATTCTGATTCACAGTGAATACCCATTTGCATCCATATTGCTGGATCAAGTAAATTTTGTGTTGTGTTTCCTTGATGCGTTTTATTCCCAACAATTAGTATCAGAGCCAGGTAGTGAGATATGGGGTTGGGTTTCAAGATCTGAAAGAAAATTGAGATATTGATGATTTGGGATTAGATATTTGTGATGTTTGGACAAAAGATTTGTTAAAGAAAAAAAGAGAAAAGATTTTGAGCAAATCTCCTGCCTTGACCAATGCTGTCGCTACTTTGATCACTGATTCTCAGAGATTTAGGATTCAAATCATGATGATCGTGGTATCGTTTGAAAACTCATTGAAAGAGGAACAAAAGCCTTATACTTTCGTGGTCATAAGCATTCAGGAAGGGTCCCGATTTCATCAAATTTGATGAAAACCACTGCTGTACAACTTTCTTCTCGGGTGGCAGTGGTACAAGCTCTCAGGTTCTACACTTTGTCAAGGTCCTCCATCGCATCCTGCCAATACTCAAGCACAAAAACATTGTCCAAAGATACAATAAATGCTCCATGCCGAGGTAATATGTAAGAGTAATAAATATGCTGGGCAATGTCTTGAGGAAACCATATCGATCTGTGGAACCCTCGCATTGACACGGGTGGTCCTCCTTAGCGACTGGGGAGAGGGAGAGGAGGATGAAGGAAAATGAATAATGTCACCTGCGGAAGCTAGATGATCTGTGATGGGTGGTGGTGCAGGTGTCTCCAAAGTCGAGGCCGGAAGGGCACCAAAACATGGAACAAGCGGGCGCAACCTCCTAATGTATCTGTGATGCAGCTCCAGAGTCTCTTTGTTACTCACCTCCCCATCACTCCTCGACTCTGCACCTGTGTCCCGTGGGGGAGAAGGATACAAAATCTTCCCCAGAGTCACTGTTCATGACTCATCTCCAACTCCATTCCTTTCTCCCTCTCTTGTCCTACCCCTCCGATGGTCATGCTACTTTCCCCTCTTGTCATATACCTACCGGCGAGTCCTCAAAAGCTGAGGATGTTTCTCGTAGGAAATATGACTCTTGCTCACAAAAGATAACATCTCCACTCACAAATGACTGTTTCTCAATTGGATTCCAACAGACATACCCCTTCTGGGCAACTGAGTATCCCACAAACACACACTTGATGGCTATAAGATTCAATTTTCCAACACCAGGGTGATTATTCTGCACAAAACACACAATCAAATGGCTTCAACGCTATCCAATATCTCATGTTGTGAATACCAGTTCAGAATCCGTGAGGAAAGTCGATTTACTAGGATAGCAACAATCATAATAGTCCGACCCCACGTACTCTGGAACATTCATCTCAAGCATCATACTTATCATAATCTCCAGAGGATGATGATTTCTCTCTCTCTGCAATTTCATTCTGTTCTGGTGTATAAGGGCAAGTAGTCTGGTGTAGAGTTCCCTGTGTGGACACGTATTCTGCAATAACTTGTTTGTATGCTCAGTACCATTATCAGATCTCAGAACATTCACTATTGCTCCAAATTCCACCTAAATTTTCCTGTAAAAATCCTTGCACGCTAAGACCTCTCCATCCAGAATCCTTATCTCTCCTCGATCGAGGATACGAATCCATCAAATGTCCTATCTTGATGTAGTTGAAGGAACTATGACTCTCTCCCTTCGAAGCAGGCATACGTGTCAACCAACATCGAAGTAGCCAAAGCTTTGGCACCCGAGACAACACTAGACTCAATAGTTGGTTTAGACAAAGAACTCATCACCTGGATGAGCTACAATGTCGAGTTTTCAAAGGCTTCCAACTGTTTTTCCATCATATCATCACCCTTTTCTCTCATCTCTCTCAAATATCACCCCAAAACAACATAGTCGCCTCCAATACATACCCACACAACACTCCAATCACAACCACCACAAATACGCCACAATAATCAACACAATACACTCACCACCACAACAACCAAGACCTCCACACCATGCTAATTGGAAACCAAGTTTAGGCGATAATATCAATCAACAACACAAGCATCCAATAATAATCCACATAAATCATCAACCAAAATACAAATATCCATCAAACGACACAAAATTACAGAAAACTGATTTGACAGATGCAGCAGGCTACCAAAGATGGGGATTCTATTTTTTTTCTCTTTGATGGCAGTGCGTGGCAACGGCACTAGGACATGCATACAATCGTGGATGGCCCTCATTACGACGGTTCCAACTATGGTGGTCAGTGGTCGAGAAATAGCGGGAAGTGCCTGGAGTTTGGCCGGGAATGGTTGGAAATACGGCGGTCAGCGCCGTGAGGAGTCATAGGAGGAGCCCGGTTCCGAAGTTAGCCGTGTGAAGACATCCTCCATGATTAAGGTCCTAGAAGGACGGATATTTGAGGGAATGTCGGTGGTCCTTTGTTCTAGCGGAGGAATCCCCGATTAAGGTTTGAGAAGGATGGTTTTCCTAGATTCAGGGGAGGATGCTGGTGGTCTTGTGTTCAAGGAGAGGAATGTTGAGCGAACTTGTCCCACACGGCTAAAGAAAGAAAGAAATTAAGTGTATAAATGGATGGACACTATAATTATTGGTATGAGGCTTTTTGGGGGTAAATGTCCAAGAACAAAATCATGAGGGCTTAGGTCCAAATTGGACAATATTATACCAATGCGGAGATAGGTAGTGTCCAAATACTAACATCTGTAATGGACGATTTTGAGTGAGAAGAGAAGCTCAACTGCTGTCAAAAGTATAGCACCCACAATCATGAATTTGTTTCTGGAAGTTTAAATGGCATGATAACAAAGTTCAGGATGAAAAACAATAGTGAACGTGACATGTAAACAAGCTTCAATGCAACTGATTGAAAGGATAAGAATGGGAAGCATTTTGGGTAGGTTGATGAGAAGAATGCTTAAGCACTGTAATTTCCTAATATCCAATATCATGAACTTCATAAGGATAGAATTCCAACCATGAATTCATGTCAAGAAGTTTAAATGACGTATAATAAAGAGATGAAGACGTGTCATGTCAAAAAATTCCCACCAAAGTTGACGGAAAATGTTTATAGGACCGCTATAAGATCGGTCATATTATATGGGTCAGAGTGTTGGCTATGAGACAATCGCATGTGCAAAAAATTGAAGTTGCAGAGATGAGAATGTTAAATTGGATGTGCAGTTGTACACGGATAGATAAAATCCCAAATGTAGTTTTTAGAGGTAAGTTGGGAATCACATCTATCAGCAACAAGTTGAGAGAGTGAAGATTATGATGATCTGGACATATACACAGAAAACATGTCAACGAGCCAGTTAGGCGAGTGGAAGGGTTTCAAGTTGAAGGGATGCGAGGGAGAATGAGACATAGGCGGACGTGGAAGAAATAAATTCGATTAGATTTAGCGGAATTGGACCTCTTTGAGGACATGACCTTTGATAGGACCAATTGGAGACGTCAGATTACGATTAGAGATATGCATGTTGTACTTGACCCTGGACAAGCGGTGGTAGCTAGAGTTGACTAAAGGGTAGGTTGCGGGTAGTTTGTTTACAAGAGATTTTTGTAAGTTTATGTAATCTTTATCCTTGTGCATCTTTCAGGAACTCTCAAAAGTTTCAAAGTTTTTTATTTTTATTTTTATTATTTTCTTTTTTTTCCTCTTTCCAAAATTTTCAAAGAATTTTTGAGCCGTGGTCTCTACGGAAACAATCTCCTTATCTCTTTGGAGCTAGGTGTACGATTATGTACATCTCATCCTCCCCAGACTCTTCTTACATGCAAGATTTACTGAGTATGTTTGGTTTGGTTTGATTTTGTAATAAAGAGATGAAGAACCAGTAGTGAACTTAACAAACAAACGAACTTTAATAGCTAGATGCATGCAAAAATATTTGAGTGTAGAAATACTAGTCAGGTTGCATAAATAATGCAAATTTTGAATGTTCAATGCCAGATGTTGTTTCCCCTTTTGGTGCCTGTGTCGAAAAAATCATGCGCGCGTATAAGTGAACAAGGTAATTCAAGAAACTTCATGCAGGTGTATAAGTATATAGATTCTTAAATCTTAGTGGGAGAGGTGTTGCCTCTACCTTCAGAGTTTAATAGATGCAATTGTGTAGAATGAACATATTTCAATTTGCATATACTTCGATCATACCACGGGCTAAATTTGATGAAATGATGAGAACTATGAAATAAATGTACATCATGCGCAAACTCAAATTTCTGAATGAGAATAGGAGTGCAAATAAAAAGTGCAAAGAGCCATCAGAGTTAGTTGCCAGAAATAATTACACTAATTATAATGCAAGCCCGTGTGAGTGTAAACAATAGTAAATCAGAGCATCAAACAACTAACTTTTTTTTGGGTAGGCAAAGTTTGACAGACGAGTCTACGTCACGGACCCTACTTAGGTATCCAGGCGAATCGTGGCGGCAGGGCAACACGTTGTCAAACAACTAACTTACTAACATGACTTTTCCTATGCAGACAAGAGGGCTAGATAAAAGAAGAATACTTTATGCAACAACTGAGTTTAACTATCAAATTCAAACCACAAGACAAAATCAAGGCGGTCTATTGGGAAAAGCCACCACTAGGTGGGAGAAACTCAACATGGATGGTAGCGATTTTGAAAATCCTGGTATCTCTGGAGCTGGTGGCATCATCCGAGACAACAAAGGTGACTGTCTAGCTGCATACTCAGTTCATCTTGGAGAAGGAATCAATAATTGTGTTGAACTCCAAGCTGTAACTGAAGGGCTGCGGCTATGCCACAGTAAGGAATGGCATGACATGGTTCTGGAAATAGATTCAAAGATGTTAGTCAATTGGGTTAAAGGTGATTCATGTGCCCCTTGGTATCTATGAGAATTCTGGAATGAATTCAAGGCTCAAACATTAAATCTGAGATGGCAAGTCAGGCATCAATACAGAGAAGGGAATACTATGGCAGATTTCCTAGCCAAGCAAGCATCTTCATGAATAACTTCAACCTACTGGAGTAAAGAGCAGCTGCCATCAACGGTCCAGGGCATGATACACTTGGATAAGCTAGGGATGGCTACACTCAGGACTACCTAGTCTACCTAAGAGAATTGAGACTGCTTTTTGGGGTTAGGCCTTTAACACAAAGGCCTTGACTTTTTGTAAATAGTTTAGTCTGTAAGGGTATGTTTGGTAGCGTATATGTGCCTGGTTTATGTCGGTTTTCCACCAGTAAACCGAGTTCAACCTATTGTGACATGCGTTTGGTGCCCCGAGATTTTTTAACCCTGCCTGAAGGTTTACTCCTCGGGCATGGTTAATATTGGTCAAACGCCCCAATTTAAACCCTCGAAATTTGAGGGTTTGCGAAAACCAATTCCAACCAATGAAAACCGACTGAATGAAATGACCAAAATAACCCTCTGCCATCGAAAAATTACAAATCGACCAAGTATAAAATATGCCCCAAAATCATTTTCCCCCATTCTCAAATCTTGCAATCGCGAAGAACCCTATGGCAGAACTTTTCTTCAGAGAAGACGAGAAAGCCACGACAGAGAGCCGGTCGGCGGAGCTGAGGGAGGAGATGACTAAATGCATGGCTCGCTTG
>JAOWBN010217612.1:0-13455 GCA_028565015.1 Pinguicula moranensis
TTAATGGCATCCATCCGCTCATGCATCCGCTGTATCTGGGCCGTCAAACCTTACACCGATGACCTTTGGTTTGCTCGTCGTGGTGTACGATCGGGCACATTGTCAATAGCCATATAGGTGTACCTGCAAGAAAACATGTAATAAATAAAAGAACCTTGCCGCTCGCTAACGGTGTTTCGCTCAATAAGGTCTCACACTCGTGTTTGCACTCAATTGTCCCTTTTCATTCGAATGATCTCACCACTCATGCCTTTTTCCTCTCAAGTGTCCTTTTTTCTCTTTACTCGACTCTTTCAAGTCTAGCAACAAATCCTCACGATTTCGAAACTTGATTCAAGATTGAGATGTTCTCAAGAAAGGCTCGGTCAAATACATCAAGAAGATAACCAAAAGAGAACTTGAGAAAAATTCCCTATCTAGAAAGAGATCTCTTGCCGTTTTTTTATCAGACTTTTTTTTCTTCTTTTTTTTTTCGTTTTTTTGGGGATCAAGAAGAGCTTCTATTTTGGGCCATGAATAGGTATGGCCGTGCTCTTTTGATTTTTTTTCTTGACTACCCTTTTTTTGAAAACAGCAAGGAAAATTACAAGAAATGTAAACATACCTTTCAATGAGAGTTTGACCTCACGGCTATAAAGCGCCAGCAACCAAAAACATCAATGAAAGTGCAAACTCGCCCAATCTGAGCTCCAATACCAAATGATCTGAACCTTTCCAACAACTGTGACAAAACCCAATATCAAATATTGATGGTTCAAAATCCCAAGCCCGTAGAAATGAATTTGTTGTACACTTGACCAGTCACCTATAAAGAGATGGGAACCAAGCTAACGTTTGTAAAATGGTCGCCACCAAATGGAACCCTGAAGAGAACTTGTCTCAACCAAGAATAAAGGATAAGACCGTAAGTAGACGCCACTAAACTTCAAGTAAAGAAAAGATAAGTCTAAGAGCCTTTGTAAAGAAAAGGAGGAACACACATCACAAGTTATTTTCAATCATCAAAAGCTAAGTAAAATGAGTTCAAGAGAGCCTTATTTATAGGCTCTTACACGTTGAAAATGAAAAGGTACTAATGAATGGATGCATTGATTCTAAGAGATGCATCCATTTGAAAAGACATGGCTATTCGAAAAGGTATGTCCATTGATAAATGGATGTGTCCCTTGGTGAACAGGTGCATCCCTTGGTGAAGAGGTGTGACTCTTAGTGAACAGGTGCGTCCCTTGGTGAAAAGGTGCATCCATTCATGAAAGGTTGCAACTGTTCGGAAGAGATTTGTCTTTTGGCGAATGGGTGTATCCATTGGAATAGAAGTGACCATTTGGTCGAGTTGCACCCCTTTGACACTATCTTCAAGCTCCTTGATGAGCTATGAGGTAGACTTGTGGCTCATTGGACTTGGAGTAGTCGTCCCTTGAGCTATCAACCGTGGCTAACCAAGCTGCCACCACTCCCGCAAGTGACTCTTTGAGCTTCTTAGGTCGATCTCTAGTGATAGGTCCACTAGGCCAAGCTAATGTCTTGTTGTTGAGCTAATTCCCTTGGTCTGCAGCTCCTTTAGTTCCGTCCTCCAACTGAAATGCAATTCTCCCAGCTTTCTCCACTAGCCCTAGTTCATACGGTGCAGCTGATTTCTCATCAATGTCGGATCTAGGAGTTGAGATGGCCACGGATGGTGCAATGACAGGTTCAACTAAGGGTAGATTTGAAGTACCTGAAACATTAGATGGACTAAAGTATGGTGGTTAAAAAGGGAATGGTGATATGAGAGACAGTACCTGATGCACGAGCCGACACTGATGAAGATCCCGCAATAGAGGAATGTAGCTTACCATTCGGGAACACAGTCTCATTGAATATAACATGCCTGGAAATATAGTTGGTCTTAGACAGGGGATCAAAGCATTTGTACCCTGAGTGTTGAGAACTATACCCCAAAAAGATGACTTTGGACTCCGAAATATGAGTTTGTGAGAATTGTAGGGACGAAGTAGACGGTAGCAAGCACAATGAAATGTACGGAATTTGGAATAATCAGGGACTGTTCCAAATAATTTTTCAAAAGGACTAACATTAGTGAGAACAGGAGTGAGTAGTCTACTGATGATGAATACTGCCACTACCCAAAATTTGGTAGACATATGAGATTTAGCCAATAAGGTTAGTCCCATGTCTACAATGTGTCGGTGTTTCCGTTCTGCTAGTCCTTTTTGTTGAGGAATATGAGAGCATGAGATATGATGAAAAATCCCAACCTTATCCACAAAGGAATTAAATTGATTGAACAATATTCCCCACCCCCATCAGTTTGAAAAGAATTAATTTTTTGAGAAAATTGATTTTCCACCAAAGCAATGAATGTTTCAAACACATCAAATTTTGCCTTAAGAGGATATAACCAAGTAAATCTAATGAAATCATTAATGAAAATCACATAGTAACGAAAGCCTTTATTTGAGAGTATTGAGGTTGACCATACATCAAAATAAATGAGTTCTAGAGGTCGACTGGTGACCCGACTCGAAGACTCAAAAGGTATTTGTTTACCCTTACCAAGCTGGCAGGGTGCACACGCAGAGTTTAAATCATGACTACTATAGCATTAAAAATGAGACTGATTAATAATATGACGACTAGTAATAGATGACGCAGGTCCTAAACGAGAGTGCCAAATAAACAAGGTGGGTCGAGTATCAACATTTGAAACCAAGGCATGTTTAATGTTTTGAGAATTGTTTTCCAACCGGATAGGGTACATATGTCCTCTACTGGGTCCCCTGCCCCATTTTGTTGTCCTTAATAAAGTAACTGGTAAGCAGAAAGTAAGTTAGCTAAAGTATTAGGACAATGAAGTATACGAGACATGGTCAAATTGCGAGTAGGTATAGATTATTTTAATGTAAGAGAGCAGTGTTTAGAATTTTCAAACCTATACCATTACCAAAAAACACAACAACACAACAACACAACATACCCAGTATATTCCCAACTAAGTTGGGGTCAGATGTACGCGGCCTTACCTTTATAATTATACAAAGATGTCATTTTCGTTGCGACCCAATATGCATTGCGTCATTTGATATTTTGAGTTCCAGCAATTTCACTAAATAGAAGCATTGGAATTTAATAGAGTCATTTTGCTCTAGTCCATTATTAGCACAAAGCCAAAATGATACGATTGCTGCTGTGAAAGAGGAGTTGAGTCGATAGAAATGTAATGATTAGACCCACTGTCCACAAAACACACATTGTGATCAGTATCCAAGTTTGTCTGTACAGCCATAGCAGGGTAAGATGAAGGGTGACGACCCTGATAGGAAAAATTCATTCATTGGTAGTAATCAAGGGGCTATATGATAATATCGATCGCAAATCTTGCACTTCACAGCATTTTCAGACCGATCACTTTTATCAAATTTCTCCCGATTATCAGACCCGACAAAAAATTGTTGCCCATTTGGCCGAGACTTGGTCATCTGCTGACGTCCTCTACCATGTGCCAACATTGCGCGGCCCACCAGAACTGTGATTAAAAGTACATGGGCCTTGTCTTGATTGTTGTCCACCAGAATTATAATTTCAAGAATAATTTCTAGGCCCACCAAAGTGATTTCCAGATTGAGTTTTTTCTCCTCCTCGCAAAGTCCAGACCTTCATCTTGCCTCCGCCAGATTTCCCGTAAAAAGCAGCAGATTTCTCAGATTCCATGGTGTGCTCATCCCATAGCAAGTTAATATTTGCCAGAAACCAGTCAAATTGTGGTTGCAAACCTCCTAGAGATTAGGTCATCATTTGCAATTTCTGACTCGGTAGCTCGAAGTTTTGCAACAGTGGCTTTGGCTGAATCAAGGTAATTTGCACAGATTTTTGATCCTTGGGACAACGTTTGAAGTGGACGGCGAAGGTCAAAGATTTTGGTTTTCAATTACCGTACTTGGTGGCAAGAAATTCCCAGACAGCGGCTGCTCGCTTGAGATGAAAGACCAAGTGAAGAATCCCATCTGATAAGGTTGAATTGATCCAAGAGAGACAATATTGATCTTTCTTTAACCACAACATGAAGGCAGGATTTGGCTTCTTTGGTCCAATAGAGACAATATTGATCAATTTCTCTAGGTAGGAATTCATCAAGTGAAGTTTCGGTTCCATCAACAATGCCCATTAGTTTTGTTGCTTCTGATAATAGGGGTAATCTGTGATGCCCAAACCAAGTAATTTGTGCCTTCACATTTGGATATAATGACAGGAAGTAATGTTGGTACATAGAACATAGAAGACGTCATGGATTAAAAGGTCTAAGAAAGAGTTCAACGAATCAACTCACAGAGCAGGCGTCTGAAAACCAATGAAACCTAGAAAACAAAGAACTTTGAGAGACAGTGGCAAACAAGATAGGCGTTAGCCAAGCAGCTTTGATACCATGTAAAAGTAGGTAAGAATTGATAGAACATCAAAGGAATGGAAGATATTATCTTGAATGATCAATCCCCTTAACTTGTGTGTATATTTATATTACAACTATATGACTAATTACATCTTATTATACTACACAATATATGTTTAGGAATAGAAAATATTATTAATTACAATTTACAAAATATAGTTTCTTGCCATGTCCTTGATTGTTGCTTGGAATTTGGCTTGATTTGCTTGGTTATCTTGATTATCGCTAACATGATTGTGGAGGATGAAGAACATACCATTATTGAACCGAACTATAATCCCGCGGATTATTATGAAAATGCAGATATTTTTGACCCTCCGATAGTAGCAGGTATCAAAGAACCGATCGTCGGGTGACATCCATGAAAAAATAATGGCCAAACGATTACAGTGAGATCTTATCAACATATTTATGCAAAATTTGGTGAAACACATTTTAATTAAAGTCATATTTGTAATATTGAATTAATTATCGTTCATTTAGATATTTAATTAGCATTTTTTGTATTATAATCTTGATATATAATGAATATACATAAGTTAAATATTACAATAAATTAAAAAGTGGATCCGACTTTAAAATGAGCATGAATATTGGATTTAGCTTTTCGGACATTTTAGTGAAGAAAAAAACAATAAAATAAAACTAACGTGACAAATGTTGTGATAAAAAAAAATTGTAATTGGCTCGAACATTGAAGTTAGTCTAATCTTCGCAAGCAAATACAAATGAAGTATAGGGGGTGGGCGGTATATGAGTATACTTTATACATTTCATTGCAACTTCAAAGTAATTGTTGCAATATGGGGCATCACATTTCAGAACTGGAAGTGGAGGTAAGGAAATGTTTTCTATCCGTGACATGTTGTCCTATGGCTCTGCTTCCTGATTTACCAAGAGGTACAGAGATCAAATCCTGCTGAAGGATATTTCGGGGCTAGGCCTACTCAGGCTTCAGCCCGAGTTACTAAGGGTTGCATGGTTAGGCCGAGCTGCATTAGTTGGATATGTGAAGATCAGTGAAACACCACTAGGGCACCATGTCCGAATACCTCCGTATCAAAAAAATTCTTCAGCCCCTGTCCTAGGACAATATCAAAAGTACTACAGTCGGGAGATACAAGTACAAACAACTATGCACTGAATACATAAGAGTTTTAACTAATGAAAGAATGGCACCTGCCATTTGCGGAAAACAAGCAGGTAATATATGTAAGTATAGTCGTCTATAAAAGATCCCTACAAAACAGAAAAGCAACTCCTAGTTAGCATCAACAGATCCAGGATTTACCAAAAAACAAAGGGAAATTGCAAGACAAATAAAGGCAGCAGTAATTCTCTGACCGTTAGCCAGGATTAATTCTGGATGTCAAGTAAAGGCATAAATTCGATCTGCAATCTTTGTCCGGCATATTGGACATTCGGAGCATGCAAGGGAACATGACTTGCATACTGCGATAAGAAATAAAAGTTTAACTACTACTCCCACTGGCAGCCACAAAGACGGGTAACCTTCACAAAGAAATATAACTTACAGCAAAAATGACGACAAGGAAGAAGCATTGCGGTTGTGGATGATTCAAAACACACTTTACACACATGAGAATTCGCATCTCCGTTAGCAGTGAACCTAAGTTCTTTCTCCTTCATCTCTTGCATTCTAGCCTGAAGGAATGAATGAAAAAGCTTTTCTCCTTGAGCAAATTATTAGTTTTCATCATAATAAAATAAAATGCGTTTTCAGACAGTATCAATCTGCCCGGCAACAAAGCAGAGACTTGAATAATAATACAAAAAAAGTAGAAGTATGACAGGGATAAGGGTCCCGATCAAGCAAAAGATTTACCTTCAGGCGGACAACAAGAGGCTCTTCTTTTGGAATATTAGAAGCTGGCATTGAGTTATCTGGAATTTGGCCATCCTCAGCAATTGGATCCTTGGTAATGACAACTTTTTGATCAATTATTCGCTCAACCTCCTCACTCTGCCTCTCGTTCAATTTCTGTTCTTGCATTATATTCCCCTCTTTCTTTAGTTGAGCAACAAGCACCCACATGTTTGCAAGATCATTTTCCAATGCAGCCTCCCTCTTCTTCGCCTCTTCAAACTTCTTCCTGTACTCATCTTCCAAAATTTCCTTTTCAGCTAGTGCAGCTTCAAGAGTTGCCTCCCGTTGTTTCCGGGCTTGCAATTCCAATTTCAGATCATCAGGATCAAGATTCCATGATTCAAAGTCATCTTTGGCCATTCCGGAAATCCGGCCTCTTTGAGTCCTTTGGACATCAAAGTGTTTGCGGATACTAGGAATTCCAGTATAAATGCTGGAATTCCTAGAGCTCAACTCTCGTGTAGCCTGTAAATCCTTTTCTAGCTTGGCCTTCTGTAGGGAGAGCCTTGTAACTTCAGCAGCTAAATTCTTCAATTCAACTGCAGCAGCTGATGCTAATTCCTTAGCATAAGAAGCCTCTTCAGATAATTTCTGATTCTGTACATGCAATCCACTATTCTCCTCTAGAATTTGAACATGTTCTAGCTTTAGTTTCTCATTCTCGAGTTCCTGCTTACAGAAGAAATAGCTTAGCTTCAAGTGAAAAAGAATACCAGAAAGCAAATGCTTATACTAATTGCCTTACTATTAGACATAAAACAGTTGCATAGGCAAAATAGTTATTAAGTGAAGAATGATGAAACGATACTGCCACTGCTAAGTAACTGTTCCCCAATAAGATATCAAGCTCTATCTGATACTTTGAACAAATAGAATGCACAATTACTTCAGGTAAACTAGGGAATATCACCTGAGCTTGCATTCTCTTCCTCAACTCATCAGTGTATTCATCAGATACATTCATTTCTGACATGGAACTAGAAAGTGAAGCTAGTTGCAGCTCCAATCCGAAGATTTTCCCTTGCAATTCCTTGTTCTCAGTACACTGTGAGCAAGTCAAGAACCACCATTTAAATAACACGTATATGGCACACATGCAGGTAACAAGTCATAATGATCAGTAAGTGTTTAGCTTGACCTTGTTTTCAAGCTGTTCTTGAAGAACACGATTATCTGCTGTTTTAATCTGCATCACAAGATCAAAGGGCTTAATCAATGCAAAAGCAGCATTTATTAAGGCAGATAATACAAGTAAGAAGGATGAAAAGAAAAATAGAAACCTCCAACTCAAAATCCTTCTCACTACACTGTGTCATCAATTTCATAAGAGTCTGACAGACGAAGATCAATCAAAAGAACTGTTAGGATAGTTCATGGGCCAGTAAGATCCTTAGGTCACAGAGGGAGCATTAAGAACTTTTTCGAATTAATATGATTACCTGTTGCATTTCGACCTTAGATGCATTGGCAACAGATGCTTCACGAACCTCAACTATTTGTTGTTCCATGACTCCCATCTGCTTTCTCTTTTCATATATTTCATGCTCCAAGTTCTGAATCTGTGAATCCAAAAGCAAGGAGGTTTATGGGTCAAAAGAATAATTAGGTTAGTGGTTATCTGGGCAAAAATATGAAAGACCATGTCTTGCGCATGGATACTGCTCCTCAGTAAGTTGGAGAAAATGCAACTCTTCTTTCATATCCCACCCAATCTAATTTGCATAACACAAAGAATTCTAAGAGCCTATGAACTTCAGACTTCCAAATGCAGCAGTATTGACCTATGTCACATTTTCGACTTAATGACACAAAATTAAAATTCTCTATTAGACTCTATACTAGTAGCATGACAAGATAGAAGTTCATTTAAGTTGCTGATTGTAAATAAAAGTTTCTCGGCAAGCACTAGAGCCCCTCTTAGTAAAAATCAGGAAGAAACTCTCGGGTTGGAAAGGCAAGATAATATCTCAAGGGGGAAGACTAACACTGATCAAGAGTGTCATGTCTAGTCTACCAATTCATGTTATGGCAGGATTGAAGCTTCCCTAATGGGCTCTCACTGAAGTCAGGAAGATGATGGCTAGTTTCCTCTGGGGTGAGGCAGATGGCAGACCGAAACTACATTGGAAACGCTGGCAGGACGTTTGCAAACCTGTTGCAGAGGGAGGGCTTGGAGTCAGGGACCTAAAGGAGGTTCAGAAGGCGCTTGGCATGAAGATGTGCTGCAGCATTATGGTGGGGAACAACCTCTGGCAGAGATTTATTAAGGCTAAGTATACTAGACAAGAGGCTCTCCTGACAAGACAGACCAAACAATCAGATTCAAGAATATGGAAATATGCAATGGAATTTAGACAGGAGGTGCAGGATAATATAAAAATCATAGTGGGAAAAGGTTCATCTAATTTCTGGTTTGACAAGTGGTTGTCTACGGGAATACTGGCCTTAAGATTGGATCAAGTGATACAAAGCTCAGCGACTGTTGCTGATTTTGTTGAGCAGGGACATTGGCAACACCAGAAACTGTTACAGGCGGTAGGAGGAGCAATAACAGAGGAAATTCTTGCCACAACCCCCCCGTCTCCAGAAGCTGGTCTAGACATTGTCATTTGGAAGCCTGAGCTGAGTGGCCGCTTCACTGTGAAGTCAGCTTGGGAGATAATAAGAAGCAGGGGTGAACAACTACCGGTGTCAGAACTGATATGGCACAAAATACTTCCCCCTAAAGTCAGCTTATGCTCTTGGAAAGCTTGGTCTAGGTGCTTACCTACTGATGAAAATGTTAGGAGAAGAGGCGTCCAGCTTGCCTCGAGTTGCCACTGCTGTGCAGTCAGACATCAAGAAACAACGGATCACATTCTTTCTGACTCTGCACTGGCCAGCGGTTTGTGGAACAGGGCGGCCATGCTGATGGGAGTGTCTTTTGCAGCTCCAAGGGGGTGGCGGGTCAGAATGTTGCAGTGGCAGATAATCACTAAAAAATCAGGAATAAGAGGATTATTGTCCAGTCTTTTACCCTCTATCCTAACTTGGCATTTATGGCTTTGCAGGTGCAAAGCAAGGTTTGAGAGCACCTACCAGTCTGAGGAGCAGCTGTGGAGACAGGTCAGAAATGATATCACATCTCTAGCACATCTTACTAACTCATCCTTCGCCTTGCAGGTACATGATGAGCACCTAATTCAGCAACTCAGCATCAATCTTGTCTTCAAGCCTGCTGCCAGAATCAGGATTGTTCACTGGGCAAAGCCTCCAACAGGATGGGTGAAACTTAACTCAGACGGTAGCTGCTATGGCAACCCAGGGCCCTCTGGTGGTGGGGGGATTGTAAGAGACAGCCATGGGGACTGCCTTACAGCTTATTCAGTCCCATTTGGTATAGGAACCAACAACAGTGCTGAACTGCAGGCTGCCACAGAAGGTCTAAAACGGTGCAGGATGCAAGGATGGATGAATGTAATACTAGAGACGGACTCAAAGCTACTAACCTCCTGGATACAAGCTGGCTCATGTACGCCGTGGTACTTATGGGACTATTGGAAAGCCTTTCAGGAGCAGGCGAAGGATATCAGGCTCCAAGTTCAGCATCAATTTCGAGAAGGAAATACCGTAGCTGACTTTTTGGCCAAGCAAGCTGCATTGGGACATGCTGGAACCTTTTGGAGCAAGAATGAGCTTCCTCTCCTAGCTAGGGGAATGCTTCGTTTAGACAAAACTGGGCAGCCTAACATTAGATTAAGATGATCCTCTATGGAAAGCTAGGTTTCACCTCCTAGTTAGTTGGATCATCATGTTTTTAATTTTGCCTATGTAATGGTTTAGACTCTCACCTAAAGAGAGTCAACTGAATAAAGAAGTAATGTTATATAAAAAAAGTTTGAAATCCCCAATTCTTATTGAATTCAGCTGAGCCAATGTTTTGCCAATGGAGTCCACTATTGGGCGAAACCGTACGAATCCAAATCGATTCCCTAGTTTGTCCAGTTTTTTGGGGATGGAGATGCTCCCCACCACCCCCAGCTTTTCGAAATTTCCCCTCATTTCTGTCTCCGTCCAAGCTTCAGGGAAACTTGTATAGTAGAAAGCGACGCCCTTCTCTCGTAAGGTTTGTTCGTCAATCCATGCTTTATTTCGCGTCTTGGAACTTTCCGCCTGAAAAAAGTGACGCTTCACGGATATGGCAATGTTGCCGTCTTCGCCCAGGGTCATCGGATCTTTGGGGCTTCCCTCCGACAAAATCGGGCGTTTCCCATTAGGGTCAGTAGGTGTCTCCAGTGTTCCTGTGGAACCCTCTACCGGTGCCAAAATGAAATTGGTCGCCGGTGTTGGGTCTTCTGGAGGCGGAACCGCTACCTTCGCCGCCTCCATCGGGCCAGACCGACGGGGCGGGGCGGGTGCACGTTTGGATGTGATTGGAAAAGAGTAGAGGGAGCCGAGAGGATTTAGGAGAGAGAAACCCTAAGTTTTATTTGATAACTTGCAATATGTTTAACACTCTTTTTTTTTTTAACAAAAAGAGTGTTAAACATCATAACTTGCAATATGTTTAACACTCTTTTTTTTAATACTGTTGCATAATTCCCCTCATTCTGGGATGACATCCATATCAAACAGTAAAATATTTTAATTTGCAGACTGTGAACTTCCCTTATATCTGTGAAATATAAACCGACAAGCATATTGGCACTCAGTAGTACATATTCTGTCACCAATGCAATGGGACAAATTTTGGTGTCATTTGTCCTGAACTCTTTTTTTTTTTTCTCCATTCCCCCTTTTTGTTCTTTTATTATTTGAGGGCATCCTTCGGGTGGATGCCAAACCAGCTACAAGATAAGTTTAAGGCCCTAAGCCCACATAACAAATACAAAGAAGAAAGTCTAAAGTGGACCCTGGAAGTATGTTGGGAGAATTAGGTCTGTCCCCATGCGTATTTTCTTCTAGCTCCTGCAATGGAGATTGAATAGCAGGACCTATCAGAAGTAATACGTAGGTAGACCAAATCCTCCCTATGTCCATGAATCCATCCAGCTCCGCCCGTCTTGACTTGTCCCGGTCATCCTCCGTGTAAGATTAAGAACTTTGTCTGCCTCGTAGGTATGGCAAACCCGCCTTTTCCAATCGCAGGCGCCCCCGGTTCATCGAGGATAGCTGAGCCGATTCCCATAATCTTTGGTTCACCCCTGTGGCTCCCTGTTTGGCTAGGTCATCTGCGATACTATTGCCTTCCCTGTATTGATGTATCACTCTCATATGTAGTCCCACGGCAATCTCCATGAGGTCGTCCCAGTAATCCCACAAATACCAGAGGTCGCATCTATTTTGTCTCAACCACTGGGCCACAACCATGGAGTCTGTTTCCACGACCACGTGGTACCATCCCTGTTCTTTACAAAGCCGGATTCCTTCACTCACTGCACGCAACTCAGCACTGTTGTTCGTTCCCTCTCCAAAGTAGCTAGAATAGGCAGCTCTGAAGGTTCCATTTTCATCACGTACTATACCACCACCACCCGACATCCCTGGATTTCCAAAACAACTTCCATCACAATTTAATTTCATCCAGCCGCTCGGGGGAGGCCTCCATTTCACAATGGTGTATTCTTTCCTCAGGGTCCTCACCTTCTGTATTCCTAGCTCGTTCAATAAGTACCTGTCCGTCCCCTGCAAAAAACAATGAGAATTAGTACAATTAAAAATATCACTAATAGACATTCGTACCTGTCTCCAGACTTGGTCTGCTGAGATCCAAGTTCCTTCGAACCGTGCTTTGCATCGTCTCTACCTGAATTGGTAGTGTTATGCCCTAAGGTCAATCACGTTAGGCCTATGGATTAATACTTTAATATTGTATATATGATTGTAGCAACTTTCATTACTTGTTTATTTATATTCTTTATTTATAGCATGTAAAATAGTGAAGCTTGGCATTAATAACTTAGAGTGTATTCCAAACAGTTGTAATGATAGGACTACTCTAATTAAAGTTATCAATACTAAACATCCATAACCATAGTATTGGTGTGACAATGCTTCACTAATACGGACAAGTTAGCATATTCTAAGCCAATTTCTTTCGAAGGAAATAGTTGATCTCATCAACTATATTATAGTGACACTTAAGCTAGAAATATGGATGCTTGTAGTTAACAAGCATCAAATTGACCTATATAGAGATCATCATATTGTCAGTGGTTGATACTCTAAAGAATAATAGGTGTAATAGTCAGTGTAAGTGATCCTTAGACTTGATAACACCATATAGAGATCTTGAGTATGAATGTTACTCTTTGATTCTATTCGAAGTTATACCGTAAATGGAAAACAATTGGTAGTACGGAAAGATTATGATTGATCAATAAAGAATTCACCGCTCCCAAAATTGTTAGGAGAAAATATTCCTATGGCCACTTGTAAGAAGTTATGGAAGCCTTTGCAAAGCACAAGTTTAATTAAAAAGAGTTTCTAATTCGAACTTAATGATCATGACTTCCGGTACAAGAACTTAATGATTAGTAGCCCCTCCCCATGCCCCTATTACGTACACATCATCCTGCCCGTTTATTTCTAATGAAATAAACGGCCAGGATGAAACCATGAAATCTCAATACACTGCCATCGGACAAATCTCTCATCCGCCGAACAAATCCATCGGACAAATCTCTCTTTTCACGCGGCCGCCGCCGGGGGCGAATTCCTCCACGACGGCGACTAAAATATCAGCGGCATTCCTCTAAAATTATTGACTCTTTCGAACTCGGCGACGGTGAGAGAGCAAGGAAAATCGCAAAATCGAAAGCTTCCATCCTCATTGACGCCCGCCGAAATAGGTAAGAAAAATCTGCTCCTTTTCGTATTTCGGGTTTAGGTTTTTGGTTTCGATTTCCGTTTTCGATTTCGGGTTGAGACAAACGTTTTGGAAGCTTTCGAATTGAGATTTTCGATTTCATCCCATCTTCATTTTATTTTTGTTTTCGTTTTCGATTTCCTCCCAGCTTCCGTTTTCGATTTTCATACCAACAAATGTTCCACCACATTTTCATTTTTGTATTGAGATCTTCATCCCCCTACCCTATAGAACAAATCTGCCGCCAAATGCGCCTGTTTCTATCCAGGAATT
>JAOWBN010217623.1:0-13455 GCA_028565015.1 Pinguicula moranensis
CCAGTTCCCTCTCCCACGCAGATTCTTCCATTGAGCCTCAATACCCCATTCTGCAACTTATAGTCTGGGTAGTGATCCCGGTTAACTGCCTTGGCTTGAACAATGGAGGAGTAGAGTTGATCAGATGAGTAGCTGTCTGCTATCTCTTGTAACCAATCAGCCTTGATTTCAGAAACACTGCAACAGACAGGTGATATGTCAGGTCCAAATCTGGACAAAGCATCCACAGCCTTGTTCTCAGCCTCTTTCTTGTATTGCGCTACATAATCATAGCCAAGTAGTTTCGTGGCTAGTTTCTGCTGAGTTATAGTATGTAGTCTCTGCTCCAGGAGGTGCTTTAGTGCATGCTGGTATGTGCGGATGATGAAGGGAGAACCTAAGAGATAACCACTCCATTTTTTGACTGACAGCACCACTGCTAAGAGTTCATAAGTTGATAATCCTTGTTGTTTCACCCCTAAAGACTTGCTGAAATATGCTATAGGTCGGCCTCCTTGAGTAAGGACAACACCTATACCATAATCGCTGGCGTCTGATTCAATAATGAACTGAGATTCAAAGTCAGGTAAGCTGAGTACAGGGGATGCACACATGGCCTCCTTCAGAGTGTTAAAGGCATTGCTCGCTTCTTCATCCCAATTAAAGGAATCTTTCTTCAACAATCTTGTCAGTGGCCTACTGATTGCACCGTAGTTCTTGATGAACTTACGGTAGTATCCAGTGAGTCCTAAGAAGCCCCTCAGTGATTTCAAAGACTTTGGCTATTGCCAATTCCTCATGGCCTCCACTTTAGATGGATCAGTGACCGCCCCTTGTTCTGAGATCACATGACCGAGATAATCGATTGATTTCTGTCCAAAAGAGCACTTTGATTCCTTGGCAAACAATTGATGCTCTCTCATAGTTAACAGCACTACTTCAATGTATTTGATGTGATCACTCCAATTCTTGCTGTAAATCAAAATGTCATCAAAGAAAACCAATACAAATTTGCGAAGAAACAAAGCAAAAACCTGATTCATATGACATTGGAATGTGGTTGGTGCATTGCACAAGCCAAATTGCATAACCAGAAATTCGAATTGCCCTTGGTGCGTGACAAAGCTGCTGAGATATCTGTCCTTCTCGCCCATCGTTATCTGGAAATAACAAGCCCTGAGGTCTAGCTTACTGAACCAAGTAGCACCGTGAAGCTCATCAATAAGTTCATCAATCACGGGTATGAGGTACTTACTCTTGATAGTCAAGTTGTTCAAGTAGCGGTAATCCACGCACATTCTCCACCCTCCATCCTTCTTTTTCACCAACAACACCGGAGATGCAAATGGGTTGTGACTCTTCTGTATCAATCCTGAATCCAGTACCTCCCCTACTAGTTTTTCAATCTCATTCTTCTGATAATGAGGTGCTCTGTATGGCACTTGTTTCTTGGCTGAGGCTCCGGCTACCAGGGATATAGTGTGTTCAACTTCTCGAGTGGGTGGTAGAGTAGTTGGTTATGAGAATATGTCAGTGAACTGGTTTAATAGTTTCTGCAACTCCCCTGGTCATTGTGACTCATTCTTGAAGCCTGATCATCAACAAGTTTTACCTCCCCATCAACATCTTTCTTAAAAGTGGATTTTACCCATTCCTTTGTGTCCATACTGCAAATTTCAGCATGAATTACATCACAATTTCCAGCCTCAGGATCTGCATACATCCTACCTACTACAGAGGCTCCACCACTGTTGATCAACTTAAGCATTTTCTTAGCAGGTATGATCTTAAGTTCATCCTCCCCTTTGTAAGCTTGAATTTGCAGGGGTTCACCATCCTTGATTATGGTAATCTCCATTCTCTCATAATTGTAGAGTACGGATCCATATAGCTTAAGCCAATCCCATCCGAGGATTAAGTCATAGCTGCGCAAGGGAAAAGTTCCGGGACTGCAAGTGAACTCTACACCCTGCATCAGCCACTTGAATCCGTTGCATTTCACTTCACTACATCTCCTTGATCCATCCGCAACTTCTACCATCATTGGTTTCACATACTCCATCTGACAATTCATTTTATCAGCAAATTTCTCATCTATGAAATAGTGACTGCTGCCACTATCAAAGAGTATCTGGATAGGCTCCCCTTTGAACAACCCTTTCACACGGTAAGTATTCACATTGTTGTTACCACATATGGCATTAAGGGACAAACTCCCTTCATTCACAACTTCCACTGCCGAATCTTCAGTTAGAATAAACCCTTCCTCATCATAATTTACCTTAGCTAGCTCCTCTTCAAGATCAGATTGCATCACAAAGATCTTGGCTGTGCAGCGATGACCTGGTGCAAAAGGAGCTCCGCATTTGTAACATAACTTCTTCTCAAACCTTTCTTTCATTTCAGCATCTGTCAAGAACCTCCTCTTCTCATTAGGAATATGTGCCTTAGCCTTGGTTGGAGCAGGTGTGCCCGTCCTGTGCAGTGGTCTTGCAGCTATCTTCTGGACTGCTCCAGCAATTAGTGTCTCTACAAAGTAACTTACCTTCCTTTCCTGCCTCTTTGTAGAAGCTATAGCTTGCAGTAGTGTGCTTGGGCCGTCATCTCTAACAGCTGGCCTCAGTTCAAATTTCAAACAACCAATAAATTTCTCTATGTAAAAGATTTCCCCAAACTATGGGTAAACATTTGAAAACGCATTAACTAGAGGGTCAAATCTTCTTAATAACTCTTGTAAGTTTTCATTCTGGCCTTGCTTGAGACACATAAACTCCTCCAATAAGTTATCCGGATCCTCAGTATCAAACCTAATGAGTGTAGCAACAATGAATCTCTCCCAGTCCGTAGGCTTAGGATTTCCCAAGCTGCGGTACCACTCATCCTCATCTCCTTCAAAGTGCATTCTCGCAAACTCGACCTTCTCATACTCATATATTCCATTGTATAGCGAGAAGTACGCCCCACATCTCTCGACCCACGAACGAGGATTGATTCCAGTGACCTTTGGAAAATCAGTGTAAGGCATCTTAGCTCTTCTTATTCTTCTCACGCCATCATAATTATAATATTCCCTTTCCACATCCCGCTAGGCATTATTATTAATCGGAGCTGGGAATTGATTGGTGTTAGGACGAACCTTGCTTCCTGACTGATTCGTTTGCGCCTCAGGGTGCTCTCCTAAGATAGATTTTCCCATGTTCGGCCTGTGAAATGCTTATGTCATCATGTTCATTTGTTTTTCCATTAGTTGCTGGAATAGGATCATCGATTGTTCCGACCGCGAGATCTGTGTTTTGAACCACTCAGTGTTATCATTCATAGTGTTGGAAATTTGCTCGAGGCGAATTTCGATGAACTCTACTTCTTGCTCAAGCTTCTCGGTTCATTCATTAGGAGATTGTCCAGTATCCAAATCAACAGAGTAGTCTAAACCCATTGGTTAAATCAGTATTGAGCTGCACATGTGAGTTTTTTGCCATTTTGTCATCATCCATGGTAGAGCAAGACATGGGGGTGATTCGCAGTTGTGGACGACGTCCTTTCCGCTTAGCTATATTGAATGGTTTGGATCTCCAGATAACCTCGCTCTGATACCAGTTGTAACGATATGGGTAATCATTACAAGATTTTCGGTCTATTGCCGGAGGAAAATTAGTGAGGAGAAAGGGAAGAAGAGGGAATATTCGAGAAGAACAGAGGAAGAAGAGGGAATCACAATATTCTCATTCATAACCGCTAAAGTGCGGCGATTCCAACATTTATATTGCCCTAGAAAATCTAATCAAACTAAGTACACTTAACCACGATTACAACGATTAGTAAGATAATAAAACGATTAATGCAACTAAGGAAATTGCCAACAGCCAAACTGTGACTTCTCCTGTTATTCACCACTACTCATACTTAGCCACTTTTCTACTGATTCCCAACTGCCTTCATCGCCAGCTTCTTGCTCCTTTTTGCCTTGCGAGACCAATTTCGCAAATGTGGATATTGTGTTCCTGGGGACGAGGTCATTACATCTCCCACTCCTTTTTTATACCTTGTCCACAAGGTTGCAGAAGAGGAAAATGCTTGTGAATGAGAGTAGCATCTTCCCAAGTAGCTTGCCCCCTCTTTGATCCACTCCATTGTATCAGTATCTGTTCAACAGGACCATCTTTTCCTGGTTTCATTCGTGTGTCCAACCTGCTCAGGGATGATCACATAACTCCCATCAGCCTTCATAGCTGGAGGATCACCAGCTAGCAACTCTCGACTTTTCAGCTTTTCCTTGAGTAGGGAGACATGAAATACTGGGTGTATTTTGCTCCCTTCAGGCAGTTTCAACTTGTAAGCCACTGTGCCAACCTTCTCCAGTATCTTGTAGGGTCCATAGTAGCGTGGGTAGAGCTTCATATTCCTCCTGAACTGCAGAGAATTCTGCATATATGAATGCAACTTTAGATAAACTTCATCATTAACAGCAAAACTCCTCTCAATCCTCTTCTTGTCTGCATTCATTTTCATCCTCTCAACCACCCTAAATAAATTCTCCTTGAGCAAAGCTTGCACTTCTTCTTTCTGCTGCAAGAAATCCTTCACTTCCAATCCAGTAGCATTAGCAGCCAGGGGCAGAGGTATGTGCCTTGGCTCGTACCCATAAAGAGCCTTGAAAGGGGTCATCTTGGTACTAGAGTGGCATGTGGTGTTATACCAGAACTCGGCTAATGGCAGCCATTTAGACCAAGTGTGAGGCTTTTGGGAACACATACATCGCAAGTAAGTCTCCAAACATCTGTTGACTCGCTCTGTTTGCCCATCAGATTGAGGGTGGTGGGCTGAACTAAGAGCAAGCTTCACCCCTGATAGCTTCATCAATTCTCTCCAGAGTTGGCTGGTGAATATTTTATCTCTGTCAGAAACAATCTCTTGAGGTAGCCCATGAAGTTTGTAGATCTGATCCACAAATAGCTTAGCAACAGATTCAGTGGAGTAAGGATGAGTCATAGACAAGAAATGACTGTATTTACTCAATCTGTCCACGACTACAAATATGATCTGCTTCCCTTCAGACCTTGGTAATCCTTCAATGAAGTCCATACTGATGCTGGACCACGGTGTAGCAGGGATAGGGAGTGGCTGCAGTAGGCCAGCGTGTGATGAAACATTAGCCTTACTCCCAGCACAGACAACACAACCCTTCGCCCACTCTTCTACTGCTGCTCTAAGGCCTGGCCAATAGAAATAGGTCTTGATGCGGTTTAGGGTAGCTTGGATGCCAGAGTGCCCCCCCCCCCAAGGGTGAGTCATGGAACAACAGTATGATGCTGCTTCTTATACCAGTACCCTCTCTCACACAGATTCTTCCCTTGAGCCTCAATACCTCATTCTGCAGCTTATAGTCTGGATAATGATCCAGATTAACAGCCTTGGCTTGAATAATGGGGGTGTAAAGTTGATCAGAGGAGTAGCTGTCTGCTATCTCTTGTAGCCACTCTACCTTAACTTCAGAAACACTGCAGCAGGCAGAGAGTATGTCAAGTCCAAATCTGGACAAGGCATCAACAGCCTTGTTCTCAACCCTTTTCTTGTACTGCACCACATAGTCATAGCCAAGCAGTTTAGTAGTTAGCTTCTGCTGAGTCATAGTGTGTAACCTCTGCTCCAAGAGGTGCTTTAATGCTTGCTGGTCTGTGCTGATGATGAAGGGAGAGCCCAAGAGATAGCCACTCCATTTTTTTAACAGACAGTACCACGACCAAGAGTTCTTTTTCATAAGTTGATAATCCTTGTTGTTTCAACCCGAAAGACTTACTGAAATATGCTATAGGTCTGCCTCCTTGAGTAAGGACATCACATATGCCATGATCACTAGCGTTTGATTCAATAATGAACTGAGATTCAAAATTGGATAAGCTGAGTACAGGAGGTGTACACATGGCCTCCTTCAAAGTATTAAAGGCACTACTGGCTTCTTCCTTCCAGATAAAAGAATCCTTCTTCAACAATCTTGTCAGTGGTCTACTGATTGCATCGTAGTTCTTGATAAACTTGCGGTAGTACCCAGTGAGTCCTAAGAAGCCCTTCAGAGATTTTAAGGACTTTGGAAGCTGCCAATTCTTCATTGCTTCCACCTTAGAAGGATTAGTGGACACCCCTTGTTCCGAGTTCACATGGCCTAGGTAATCAATTGACTTCTGTCCAAACGAACACTTTGATTCCTTGGCAAATAACTGGTGCTTCCTCATAGTTAACAACACTGCTTCAATGTGCCTGAGGTGATTACTCCAACTCTTGCTATAAATCAAAATGTCATTGAAGAAAACCAATACAAACTTGCAAAGAAACACAGCAAAAACCTGATTCATGAGTCATTGAAATGTGGCTGGTGCATTGCACAAGCCGAATGGCATGACCAGAAATTCGAATTTCCCTTGGTACGTGACAAAGCTGCTGAGGTACCTGTCCTTCTCTGCCATTCTTATCTGGAAATAACCAGCCCTGAGGTCTAGCTTACTGAACCAAATAGCACCGTGAAGCTCATCAATAAGTTCATCAATCACTGGTATATGGAACTTACTCTTGATAGTCAGGCTGTTTAGGTAGCGGTAATCCACGAACATCCTCCACCCTCCATCCTTCTTTTTAACCAACAACACGGGAGATGCAAATGGGCTGTGACTCCTCTGTATCAGTCCTGAATCCAGCAATTCCCCCACTATCTTTTCAATCTCATTTTTCTGATAGTGGGGTGCTCTATATAGTACTTATTTCTTGGTTGTAGCTCCTGCTACCAGGGATGTAGTGTGTTCAACTCCTCTAGTGGGTGGTAGAGTAGTTGGCTCCAAGAATATATCTGTGAACTAGCTCAATAGATTCTGCAACTCCCCCGATTCAGTATGGCTCAGTTTTGAGGCCTTACCACCAACAAGTTTTATCTTCCCATCAGAATCTTTCTTAAAAGTGGATGTTACCCATTCTTTTGTGTCCACATTGCAAATTTCAGCATGGATCATATCACAATTTCCATCCTCAGAATCTACATACATTCTCCCTACTACAGAAGCTCCACCACTGTTGATCAACTTTAGCATCTTCTTAGCAGGTATAACCTTAAGTTCTTCCTGCCCTTTGTAAGCTTGAATCTGTAAGGGCTCACCATCCTTGAATATGGTAATCTCCATTATCTCATAATTATAGAGTACGGATCCATAGAGCTTGAGCCAATCTCCTCCGAGGATTAGGTCATAGCTGCGCAAGGGGAAAGTTCTGGGGTTGCAAGTGAACTCCACACCCTGCATCAACCACTTAAATCCACTACACTCTACTTCACTACATCTTCTTGATCCATCAGCAACTTCTACCATCATTGGTTTCACATACTCCATCTGGCACTTCATTTTCTCAGCAAACTTCTCATCTACAAAACAGTGACTGCTGCCACTATCAAAGAGTATCTGAACAGGTTCCCCCTTGTACAGCCCTTTCACACGGTAAGTATTCACATTGCTGTTACCACATATGGCATTGAGGGATAAATTCCCTTCATTCACATTCTCCACTACAGAGTCTTCAGTTGGGCTAAACCCTTCCTCATCATAAGACACCTTGGCTAAATCCTCTTCAGGATCAGATTGCATTACAAAGATCTTGGCTGTGTAGCGATGACTAGGTACAAATGGAGCTCCGCATTTGTAACATAGCTTCTTCTCAAATCTCTCCTTCATCTCAGCATCTGTCAAGAACCTCCTCTTCTCATTAGGAATTGGTGCTTTAGCCTTAGCTGGAACATGCATGGCAGGTCTGTGCAGTGGCCTTGCAGCTATCTTCTGGACTGCTCCAGCAATCAGTTTCTCTACAAAATAACTGACCTTTCTCTCCTGCCTCTTTGCAGATGCTATAGCCTGTAGTAGGGTATTGGGACCGTCATCTCTAACAGTTGACCTCAGCTCAAACTTCAAACAACCAATGAATTTTTCTCTATAAAAGATTTCCCCAAACTGGTAAGCATTTGAGATTGCAGTGACTAAAGGATCAAACCTCCTTAATAGCTCTTGTAAATTTTCACTCTGGCCTTGCTTGAGACACATGAACTCCTCCAATAAGTTATCCGGGTCCTCGGTATCAAACCTAATGAGTGCATCAGCAATGAATTTCTCCCAGTCAGTAGGTTTAGGGTGCCCCAAGTTGCGGTACCACTCATCCGCATCTCCTTCAAAGTGCATTCTCGCAAACTCTACCTTCTCACACTCATAGATCCCATTGTATATAGAGAAGTACGCACCACATCTCTCGACCCACGAACGAGGATTGAGTCCAGTAAACTTTGGAAAGTCAGTATAAGGCATCTTAGCCCTTCTTACTCTTCTCACATCCTCATAGTTATAATCTTCCCTCTCCACCTCTCGATTTACATTATCATTAATAGGAGCTGGAAATTGATTGGGGTTAGGACAAGGCCTGTTACTTGATTGATTCACGTGCGCATCAGGGTGCTCTCCTAAGATGGATTTAACCATGTTCTATCTGTGGAATGCCTCTGTCATCATGTTCATCTATTTCTCCATTCGTTGCTGGAATAGGATCATCGCCTGTTCCGACCGCGAGATATGTGTTTTGAACCACTTGGTGTTGTCATTTAGGGTGTTGGAAATATGCTCGAGGCGAATTTTGGTGAACTCCACCTCTTGCTCGAGTTTCTCGGTTCGATCATTGGGAGATTGTCCAGTATCCAGATCAACAGAGTAGTCTGAAATCACTGGTTTATTCCCTAAGTCAGTATCATGCTACACGCGTGAGTTTTCAACCATTTTGTTATCATCCATGGTAGAGCGAGACATAGGAGTGACTCGAAGTTGAGGACGGCGTCCTTTCCGCTTAGCTATCTTGAAGGGTTTAGATCTCCAGATAACCTGGCTCTGATACCAGTTGTAATGATCTGTGTTGATCGTTACAAGTTTTCCGGCTTTAATACCGGAGAGAAACTCAGTGAAATAGAGGAGAAAGAGTGAAAATCAGAGAAGAACAGAGGAGGAAGGAATTGCAATATTCTCATTCATAACCGCTAAAATTGCGGCGATCCCAATGTTTATGCTGACCTAAAAAAAACATCATTAGACTAACTTCACATTACCACGATTACAACGCATAGTAAGGTAATAAAACGATTAATGCAACCAATGAAATCGCCAACAGCCAAAACGCGACTTTTTCGCCATTCGCCTTCCTTCAACACTTAGCCACTTTTCTCCTGATTCTCAACCGCCTTCAATGCCAGTCTACTGCTCCTCTTTGCTTTGCAAGACCAATCTTTCAGAGGTGAGTACTGCTTTCCTGGGGACGAGACCATTACAATTTACCTCTGCATGCAGTACTTTAACTCAGAGCCCTTGATCAAATCCCTCTCCCCTTCTTCCAACTATATCCCAACCAACAATACATACAATACATGAAGGTCAGGGTAGCAGACTTGTATATTAAATGTGTACAAAACTTATAATTCATCTGAAATTCTCACCGGATCACCCTCGTAGATGATGAGTTCATAACAGCAGGAGAAACGCAACGTAGAGCACACTTCTCCTAGGCTATAGCTGAAGATTTGCATTCCTGCCCCCATAATCCACTTCAACCAAATAATTGGAGAAATTCAGAAGTCAATAGTTGGATAGACCCAAAGGCCAAATTTTGTTTTCTTTGAGGAATACTCTTACTACAACGCCGTCAACGGAAAAATATGTAAACTGGCAAACTAGAACCTCTCAATATCCACATAGCAATCGTTTTTCTTCTGCCGAATCTCTGCTTCCTATTAAACCCCGAAAATAAAATAGATTTCTATTACTTCTCTGTAAAATTGACAAAATCTCTCCAAAATTGATAATAAAAAGAAACATCTTTTACAGAATCATAAGTAAAAAATCAAAAAGATTCCTACTTACGGAAATTGGTTGTCGAGATTTGGCAACTACTTCGCCGGAGCAAAGTAAAATAATGGCCCAGATGATCACAAGAAATCTTTTCTCGTCAATTTTGGAATCACCCATCTTGCTCGTCTTCTGGATTCGATTTGTTTCGAGTCACTCTTGCAAATTAAAGCGCTACGCTTTTAAATAAAGAAAGAAAGAGATATTTTATTTTTAATAAATAAAAAGAGTAAAGGCTAATATATATATATATATATTATTATTTTTTTCTTCTGGAAAATCACAACCCCCTCATTCTGTAGCTCCCCTTGTGAATCTCCCATATGCCATTTTCTGATCATTCTCCCGCTCCTCTGAAACCAAGCAAAAGGAGAGAATGTTGATATGAATGCAGTTACGCCATTTGATGACTTCTTGAATGCAAACACATACACGTACAAGAGAGAGAAGCGAGGATTGGGGTGGGGGCGTGAAAATCAATGGAACATGAAAAGGATACGGATATTAGGGTTCCATTGGTATTCGCCGTGTTCAGCATCAGCGTCGTCGCCGGCGGAGTTTTCCTCGTTCTATATGTCTTCGTCCCCGGCGAGTCGAGGCCGTGGTACCCAATCGCCGCCCTCGTCCTCATCGGCTCCCCCTGGATTTTCTGGCTCCTCACTTTCATGTACACATGCATCAAGGGGCGGTTTAGGGCCGCTACCTCGGACAACCGCCAGA
The DNA here is from genome assembly GCA_028565015.1 of Pinguicula moranensis. NCBI lineage: Eukaryota > Viridiplantae > Streptophyta > Magnoliopsida > Lamiales > Lentibulariaceae > Pinguicula > Pinguicula moranensis. The sequence goes on from JAOWBN010217623.1 coordinate 10,608, forward strand.
TCTCCCGCAGGCCCACCACCAGAAATGCCTCCTCCGTCGGAACCCAGCAGGCCAGCGGAGCAGAGCCCTCCGTCGCCTCCTCTAAGGAACCGGAGATGCCATTGACCCACTCCGTGTAATCGTCAACAAAGTGCCAATTGCCAATTTTAGGGGCATCTACATTATTATGTTTTTCTTCAATCTCCTTCCATATTCATGTCTTGAACACTACTCTGTCATGAACTTGTCTTTAACGTTTTCATGTGATGTTTGTCTGAACTAATCACTAATGTCTGTTAAGTTCATACAGAACTGCTACAATTATTGTAGATTCATTGTTTCTTCATCTATTTTGCATTTTTTCCCTGGATTGGGATGTCAAACAAATCCGAACATTAATAACTAATTAGCCAACTAGTGCTTGGGTCCAAAACGAGCTATTTTTACGCAAATGTCAGCCCGCAATCCCCAGTTTTGCACTTTGAAGCTCATTTGGGCATGGTTTGTACGAATGAAAATCGGGCGATGTGGTTGGCTTTGTATGCGTCAGTGTTGTGCAAATAAAATTTTAGAGGATGACGATGTATTTTTTTGGCATGATTAAGTACAAATTACAAAATAATTTAGCTGCTAATATGTATAAAAATGATTAATTACAAAGTTTATTTTTAATATATCCATTCAATATACTAGAAAGTTAACTTTTATGATTATAATATATATAATTTAATAATAAAAATATTTATATATTATATATTATATATTTTTATTTTTATTTTTATTTTTACAAAATAATGCCTAATGGGGGTGCGGGGCAAGTCGGGCTAGGGTCCGGCCAAGCCCCCCTTGCATCCGCCCATGAATAGAGTAAAAGGAAAGAAAGAGACGTGGAATAGTGGAGTGATTGGATAAGAGAGAACTTATTTTTAGGGATTATCTCTTGTACAAATAAATCACGTAACAACCCACTATACCATTTATCTAACAATATTTATACCTGCAGATCAGAATCTAGACTGATCTAAACCGACTCTTGCAGATGAAGATGGAGTGCCTCCTCGAGCTTTGTGTGGCTACTGGAAGCATGGCGTCTGGAGACTGCGGAGAATAATACTGTAGAGTCCATTCTAGTGTGTTGGATTAATTTGATAATTAATTCGTTTAATTAAACAATTAAACCTAAAGCCCACATAACCACAAGTCTGTCTAACTACCCAGCTAAATCTCTATATAAAGGCTACGCGCCTACAAAGATTAAAATATAATACGATATACAACTCATGCGTTGAGAACCAGAGAAATAATAAGTTTTCTTTCGGCTTGTTCCCAACCACCCTCTGGGAGGAGATTTGGTTTGTGGATTTCAAAGAGACTTTTATAGCCCCTTCAACGTGACTAATTCAGCCCAGGAGACTACAATCCAGATACGTTTCCGCATCAATCAGGTATTAATAATTCATTTTCATAGATTCGTTCTATTGATTTAGATCTGTTCTATAGTCTACAGTGGTATCAGAGCGAATACATGATCTGAATTGATTCGTTGTTTATTATCTGATTTGTTCAAATAATTAACTGTTTCTTGTACTGCTATTAACTCGAATTTGTTTTTTGATAATCGTTTCCGGTTCACGACATTCGTTCTGTCGCTGCCCGCCACCGCTGTTCAATGCTATCGCGGCACGTGACAGAACAGTGACCAGGTGCGTGTGTGTCACGCGCCGCCATCCAGGCAATTTTCGGCGATTCCGTCAGACTATGGGCGGTGCGCGTGAGTCACGCGCCGCCATACCACCGCGCACACGACGCGTCATCACCCGAAACCGCCGCCAGAAACCGGATCCTGCATTTTCGCCATCGTTTTTCACCGAATTTGGACTTCGGGGCAGCGCGTGTCTGTCATGCGCCACCGAACCGTCTTCCGAATTCTCAAAAATGCCGCAAATCGCGGCGTTCGCGGCGTCTCTCCTTGAAAAACAGACACCGACGACAACCATGACTCGGACGACGCCGAATGAGGGGCAACGGGGCGATGAATGATGTCGTATACACGGCGACAACCACGGAAACGGGAAGATCTCAGTGAGATCTCCCACGGATAGCAACGGATTGCGCGAATCGCGCGATCCAGAGGTAAAGATCTCATCCGAAAAAACCGAAAACGTCATCGAAACCCTATTTTTTGTTTTATATATATATTTTTGTTATATATATATAATTATATTTAATAAAAAAATTGATTTGGGCGGGTCGGTTAACCCGACCCGCCGAATAGATCCACTAGTTTTTTAAACCAGCGAACCAGTTCTCAATTTGGGCCAATAAACGGCCCAAATCAAGAACCAAGGTGGGTAAATGGGACTGAACAGGCCCATTCTCACCATTTATTTCTACATGGGCCGCCTAGCGGCCCATTTCACTCAATTGGGCTAAATTTTTTCGAATTTCTATGTTTATAAAATGTTTTAAATGTCCAATATTTTATTTATATGTTAAATAATTATAGAATGCATGAATTATGAATTAATTTTAATTTGCTAAGTGCTTTTAAATATTTAATTTCTAGTATGCATAATTAGATTTTAATTTATTATGCTTAGTGCAATTATTTTAAATTCTTATTACTTCCTAGCAATGCATGTTTTAGTTTAAATTAAATTCCTGCTAGGTGCAATTTTAATTTAAAACATGCTTCTATATGCAATAGAAATTAAATTATATGCTAAGTGCACAAATTTAAATTTCCGAGCATGTCTATATGGCCTAGGAAATTGATTTTATTAGAGAATTTGTTTCAAATCTAATAAAATTAATAAACACCTAATTATTAACTACGTGTTAATAATTCAATTATGGTAATCAAAATCAT
>JAOWBN010217634.1:0-13455 GCA_028565015.1 Pinguicula moranensis
TTATGCATAAATTGGCTTATTACCCCAACTGCATAAGCTATATCCGATCTAGTATGAGATAAATATATCAATTTTCCCACCAATCTCTGATACTGTTTCCGGTCTGCTAGTTCTGTCTTTTCATCAATTTTTAACTTCATATTTGCAACCATTGGTGTATCCGCAAGTTTGCAATCAAGTAATCCTGTTTCCGCCAAGAGGTCCAATATGTATTTTTTCTGAGAGATAAATATACCCCTCTTTGACCTCAGAACTTCAATCCCAAGGAAATACTTTAATTTGCCCAAGTCCTTCATTTCGAACTCTTGGAACAATTTTCCTCTCAATGTTGCAATTTCAACTGCATCACTACCTGTAATAATCATATCATCCACATAGATGATCAGGCATGTGACCAGTTCTCCTCTCCTTTTTATGAATAGTGTGTGATCAGAATTTCCCTGATTGTACCCATATTGTTTCATAGCCATAGTAAATCTTCTGAACCACACCCTAGGAGATTGTTTCAGTCCATACAAAGCTTTCTTTAATCTACAGACTTGTCCTTGGCAAAACTGGTCCGAAAAACCTGGTGGAGCTTCCATATAGACCTCCTCTTCGAGATTACCATGGAGGAATGCATTTTTTACGTCAAACTGATATAGGGGCCAGTCAAGATTGGCTGCTATAGAGAATAACACCCTGATGGTATCAATTTTAGCCACTAGCGAGAATGTCTCGGAATAGTCAATTCCATAAGTCTGAGTATAGCCTTTGGCTACAAGTCTTGCCTTATATCTTTCTACTGTCCCATCTGCCTTGTGCTTGACAGTAAAAACCCATCGGCATCTTACTGGTTTCTTTCCTTTGGGGAGTATACATGGTTCCCATGTATTATTTTTTTTCAGGGCATCCATCTCGGCTTGCATTGTTTGACGTCATATCTCACTTTTTTGGGCTTCATGTGTTGTTCATGGCACTTTTTCAGAGTATACAGCAACAATATAGGTTTTTGTTTTTTCAGATATGCCCCCCTGGCTATCTGAGCTAGTGGGTATCTGGATGATTTAGATGTCTTCTCTAGGCTATATCGATTAGGTGGAATACCTCGGGTACTTCGTGGTGGTAATATATATGTAGACTGAGAAGAAGTGTTCAACTCAGGTATTTGATCATCCCCTGTGTCCTGTTCTGAATCATCAAGAAGACAACCAGAATCAAGTATAGATTGTAAGTCATGATTATGATCAGACATACTTACCTCCAGGTCACCAGACGGGGAGTCCAAAGGATCGTGTGCGACTGTGATGGGGGGGACGATACCGTAGATGTTGTGGTAGGTATTGCAGCCACATGTACTTCCATAATCAACCAACTCAAGTGATCCTGAGTAGTAATATGCTCCCCCTGAGCACTAGATTGGGTAGTTTGGTAGTACTCCGTCTCAACAAAGTCACAGTCCATTGTGGTGTATACCCAATGAGTAGGCGGATGGTAACACCGGTAACCCTTCTGATGTGGGCCATACCCTATGAACATGCATTTGATAGCACAGTGATCGAGCTTGGTCCGATCGCCTTTATGTATATGAACAAACACAGTACATCCAAAGACTCGAGGTTGTAGGGTAAGGCTGGATGGTACATGTGCAAGAGCACTTAGGACCTGTAGTGGAGTTTGGAAGTCAAGAGCTTTGGTAGTAAGTCTATTTATCAAGTAAGCTGCAGTGGCGAGAGCATCAGCCTAGAGGGATGTAGGAGCACGAGACTCGATAAGAAGTGCTCGTGTGATTTCTAGAAGTACCCTATTTTTTCTTTCAGCTACCCCATTTTGTTGGGGAGTCTGGGGACAAGAAGTTTGATGAATTAGACCTCGTTCCTGGAAAAAGGTTTGCATGGTGGAGTTGACGAATTCCCCCCCGATGAATTCCCCCCATTATCAGATCGCAAAATGCGAATGGTTTTCTGAAACTGATTTTGAATGAGAGCAAAGAACTCTATGAATTTTTCGGGGACCTCAGATTTATGTTTCAGAAAATAAATCCAAGTCATTCTAGTGCAGTCATCAATAAAGAGCACAAAATATTTAAAACCAACACGACTAATACTGGGGGCAGGCCCCCAAACATCTGAATGAATAAGCGAAAAAGGTTCAGAGGATTTTGAAGTGCTTAAAGGAAATGTGTGTCTGTGATGTTTTGCTAAAACACAGGTATCACAAGTAAAATCAGGCGTCTTTCTGAATAATTGAGGAAATAGAAGCTTGAGATACCCTGTGGATGGATGTCCCAATCCTCGATGCCATAACCACAACTGTCGATCCACTGTGCCATCAACTGAAAGAGCGGTGCCGGGATGGATAACATCATCAACATAATAGAGTCCCCCCGTTCAGTGCCACGCCCAATGATCTCCTTCGTTCGGATCTCCTGTAAGAGGCAAAAACGAGGAAACATTAGAAGTACACAATTAAGCTCCTGAGTCACATGACTAATAGACAAGAGCTTGCAAGATAGTTGTGGCACATAGAGGCAATTTTGCAATTTTAAAGTAGGTGATATTGCAATAGACCCAGCCCCCTGGACTGATGACAATTCGCCATTAGCAGTTTGAACATGTTTTCGCCTGGATGGAGATCGAGAAATAAAGTCACTCGGGTCATATGACATTTTCTCAATAGCACCACAATCAAAAATCCACTGATCACATTTTTTAGTTGGCCCCAAAGTAGAATATACGGTGGATTTGGCTATGTTCCGGTAAAATTTGGGTACTGTTGTGGACGGGTTTGGGGATTGTATGTGTTGGGGGGTGTTTTCAAATTTTTGGAAAGAAGTGGTGTTAGTTGAGTAATTTTCAAAGAGTGTGAGGCTGACTGTCGGATTTTTGAAATTTTTGGGGCTAATTCAGAAATTTTCAAAAGCTGTGGGGCTGTATCTCGAGGTTTGGGAAGTTGCGGGGTCAACTGGGGAGTTTCTGGGAAATGTGAGGGTGTATACAGATTATGGGAAGGTTTTGGGGTCAACTTGAGATCTGTTCCTTTTTCCAGGGCCGAACATATATTCTCCACAAATTCAAAGGGCGTATGATTAAGCAATAAATCAGGTAGGGATTTACTTGCAAACACATAATCATCAGGGACTAAATCAGAAATACAAGAAAATGGATTTGAGGATAATAATTTATCCCCAAATCCATTACCTCCATCGTGGGTTAGGGTTCGTCCTGTCTCAGCGAGTAACGCTGCGCCGATCTCCGGTGGCTGGCTGCCATGTCTGGCGGCCTCCGAGCTCCCCATGGTGGCAGCCGCTGAGTTCCCCTTCCCTTTCTTTCGATTCGGGTCAAAGAACCACCCAGGATACCCGATTTTCTTAAAACACCGATCGGTGCTATGGCCTTTCCGTTCACAGTCCGTGCAATAGAATTTAGTTTTATCTTTTACCGGCCGGGATGGGGATTTTTTTGTCTGATCCGGCCGGTTTTTGGCTGAAAAACCGCCGGCTATACCATGTGATGTTGTCCCGCCGTGTATTTTGGAGTTGAGGATTTCAACCCGTGCTGCTACTCTACGGGCTAAAGCATAGGCTGTTTCAACTGATGGTAATGGCTTTTTCTTGAGTATATCACGCCTGATAGCATCATAGTCATCATTTATGCTTGATAGGAATTGAAAAAGTCGAGCCTCCTGTTTTAATCGGTTGAAGATTGCAATATCTTCCTCATGCTTCATAGGATTGGGTTGGTGACGATCGATGTCGCGCCAAATTCTTTGTAGATTACTGAACACTTCCTCTAGTGTTTCTGCCCCCTGTTGTTGTTTAGTGGCTTGAACGGTTAAGTCATAGATCTGCAAATCGTCACTGCCACTATCAAATGTTGTGGAGAGAGCATCCCAGATAGACTTTGTTGTAGGATACTCTGCGTATTGTAGCATCAGATTAGTGTCCATGGTGTGTAGAAGCCAAGAAATGATGGTAAAATCCACTTGTTTCCAATGTGGAAACAAGGGATCTTCTGATCCTGGGGCTGGAGGATTTCCAGTTAGGTGAGACATATATCCCCGGCCTCCAATGGCTATGCGAATCAGCCTAGACCAAAGGCCATAGTTGCTATTGTTGAGTTTGATGCCGACAGCGATCCCCTGGCTTGGTGGATTTAACTGCTTTAGCATGGATTCGATTTGTGTGGAGACTTGGCCATTGTTGTCCGAGCCTCCGATCTTTGATGGATCGAGAAGCGCCGCATTTTGTGGCAGTTTCTCTCCATTGTTTCCTTTTGTGTGCGACATGGTAGATGATGAAGCGTATGTGGTTGCTTCAGGAATGAACCATGCGCTCTGATACCATATTAGAGCGGAAAAACATAAAGAAGAACATATGAACAAAGAGTTTTTTCTTGAATGACTTTCTTGCTTCTTCAACGTGTGTTTTACAACTTAATATAGGAGACTATCAAGATCAATTAGGGAAGGGAACAAGAGATAAGGAAAGGATTGATTTTATTTAATCCTTTCCTTTTACATTTTTTTCTTAATTGATTCCCTTCCTTATTCATCTTTCTATCATAAGTAAAAGACGATTAATGATTGAATCATATCAATACACCGGAGCATGAAGATATAACTAGTAGAAAGCAATAAACTACCTCAACGATGGTGTTATTCCAATGATGCAGTACTGTTCTCAAAGAGCCAAGAGATTTTAAAGCATTTGTAATTGTATTAGGTGGGATTTCACTAGAGGCAGCAAAACCAATCTGATCGGCAAAATGGGAAGGAATAAGTCCTCTTATATGGTTGCTACAGAAGAAAAAATTGTGACTCATTGAATTTGGCAGTAGGAAAAATTAACTCGAAAGAAGCAACCGGTCTAGATTTCAACATAAGATTGTCAGTGGCATTAATTTAATGACAACAACTGGTGATCAGCATAAGAAATTCGACAATCAAATGAACAAACCTTCTAATATTGATCTCAACTTTGCTCATTAGTTTTGTGAAATTTGTAGATCACGAAGGGAGCCACAACTCAAGCAATGCCCTGCCTCAAAGCAGCTCGCAGGAGAGGTTTACTGCAGCACATGACACGCCACTCTGCCAAGTTTCTCATCCTTGAGCATGGATTAAGTTAGTGAAGAGCACATGATCCAAAAATAATCCTAATTTAGTTCTAATTACTTAGAATAAAGAAAGAGAGACAAGTACCACAAGGTAACTTCCATTTGAGAGGTTAGTTGTATATTTATTCAAGAGTTTTCTCCCAGGATACAGAGATCGACAACCAATTATTTTTTGTTTACATGAATCACAAACTTTTCAATAGTGTTGGGTTTATTTGGTAACTATGTATCAACAAAGATTGCAAGTGTATAAGTCGCAACAAGTAATAAAGTGATAAAGTCGAGTGTCGAATCACGAGGATTGAAGTAGATAAGCATCAACTATAGCTTGTTTGCATGCAATTTGGACAAAAAATAATTTAGAAGGAGCTCACTAATGTCCAATGCTTGAAAGCAAAGTAAACTAAATACATCTTTTTAGTATTTTTCAATTGTTTAACTAACACAAAGTAAATGATAACTTCTTGGTTTTAGATCTAGGGTATTGACTTCACCTCTACGTGCATACATATGAGGATGGTTAATCAGATTGTTTGTTAGATTTGTCAACCTAGTTGTCCACCGGATTTGCCCCTACAGTAACTTCCTTAAGGAATTAACCGTCTCATGTGGTGATGTAGGTGCTCATCTCTCGAATATCACGACTAACATACCGAGATGTACTATCCCACAAAGTCCTCCCTCGACACGGTCATGCTCCTCTCTCGAATCTCGTACGATCTACCAAAAAGCATTTGCCTCATGAAATCCACTCACACGGGCATCGTCCCCATGAATGCTCCTCTCTCAAATCTTGCATTCTTAAGGTTCAATGTTGGTTCTACCGTCATCCAACTAGTTTGCCTCTCTCGAATCTCGAACTAATGTGGGTACTGACAGCTGGTCGTCGAGCAACTACCAGTTTAAGATGAAAAGAAATAAAACCAAACAATCATAGTATTAAGTCAAACATTTAAACATTCAAAACACACCCATTACACTAACATATACGTAGGGCTACATCTTGCCGTAGTGAGAAAGTTTAGCTCATAATCGAAATAAAAGCTTCCCCACTGGGAAATATAACGAAAACCATAATTTAGAACACTCCCTTTGGTCGGCTTTGTTCTCTCTTTGGTCATCCCTTTTTGATCCCCGCCACAAATTATGATTCCTGGAATTGATCCCCGATTCCAGGATGGAATCGTCCCCAAATGAGTGGAGTATTTTGTCTCTCGTGAGATGTAAGTGAGAGTTAGCTTCCTCGAGAAGCTTGTGAAGAAAACTTCCTTGGGAAGCATTGACTGAATTAACTTTCTTCATAAACTTTAGAGTAGATATTTTTTCATAAGTGAGGACAAAATAGTAATTCAACACTTTTTAAAGAACTTTCCCGGCCAAACGATCGAGTAGTGTTGCGACTAGGGTTGCAACCTGTAAATTTAGGGATGTGGCCTCACTCCAATGATTGCTTCTCTTTTGTTTTAGGATTCATGTGATGTTTATATTAAATCCTTGTAAAAGAAAAGAATTGAATATGTAAAAGTACTTATTTCTCTCGAGGAATGGCAACTTTTAAGCTAAAAAGAGTGTTATAAGCAGGTATAAACGGACCTATCACATAGCTGTCGTCCGTCATGGCAACCACCGCATGGATGGCAATGGAGTTGCAAAATTCCAAACATCCGCGTCTTTTAGGAGATTTGGCCATGTCTGGTCATTGGCTCCCACGAGGTACAGAAGAAGCCATCCTTGCAAGAGTACTAGTGAATCCTTAAAAAAATAATTCGGCCCATTGGCCCTACGTATATGTTAGTGTGACCCAAGGCGAGTTTGGTATCAGCCTGGCCACCTTGATTAGCCCTTGCGTGCGACACTAAATATTAACTTCTATCCTATAGCAAAACATGTATTTTTTTACCCAATTTTATCTTAGTTCATACTATACGTATGCATACATTGTTAGAAAAGTTAACATGAAGAACCAAAAAAAATACACCTTACAAAAATCTCCTGCTTCGCATTATAAGCCCCCATATTTGTTGGCTAGGGCCTGGAGCACCAAATGACCTTGAACCTCACCAGTTATCGAGTGAAATGTCACAAGGATCACCTGCACGGGGAGTAGACATGGGCAAAATGGCCCGTTAACCGGCCTAGACCATGGACCAGCTCATGACTGGCACGCCGACCGAGGTCACAGGTTAGTTGGGTCGGGATCCGTTCACTTTTTTTGCATTCTGGAACTGCTGTGTAGGATGTTCTAACCAACCCATCGGGTCTTGTAGGATTTTTTTCTTTAAAATAAAAAAAAATCTGATTGGACCGAACCTATGGGCCAACCAGCGGTTTGACTGGTAAAAATCGGTAAAAAAATGTTATTTTAATTAATTATTTATTTATTAAAATAGAAAATAATCATAAAAAATAGAATTCTAATTAAAAAATACAAAAATAATAAAATAGTATTATTTTAATAAAAAAAATACTTTTTTAAAAAAATACCGTTGGCCCGTAGCACGATAGGCCAAAAGGCTATTTTTTTAAAAAAATAGTTTTTTTTTAAATTTCTACACCTATAAATACCCCTCCATAGTTATATGGGAATTATTTGTCGTTGGATAGATAGTGACTGAAAAATATAAAAAAAAATATTAGTGTATAGAATTTTGATGATGCATACACAACAAAAAATATAAGCACTATGATTATGTCGATTTTAGAAAAATATGATTTACAATAATGTGTATACAATATTTCTTTTGATAATGCCTTTAACAATAATGCATGCATAGACGATTTAAAGGCATTATGTGATTCTTCTTTTAGTAGTCGTCTTTTCATATTCCAAAGATTAATGAATCTTTCGAATTAATATAGTATAGGGTTATTGATTTGCATCAAAATAGTGCGGGCAAAATGGATATGTTTTAAAAAAAAGTCTACTATATGCTCCATATTTTTTTTCGTTTGGAAACATAACCAAACATTTAAAGTGCAACATTGTATCATGATTTAAATTAAATAATGTTAATTGTTAACGTATCGTTCAAATAAATTATGTTTCGATAGTATTCCACATTTAAAATTGATTATTTCATATGTTTAAAGAATAGATGGTTTTCAATTTTATTTATGCCATGCTTGATTTATTTATTTTTATTTTCGTGAAAGGTAACTGGTTTCAACCATTTTTCAATATAATCGTAGTTAATTACGTAGCTTTGAAACCTAAAACATGTGTTTTTTTAGTAGCAAATCAATTTACTTTATCATTCTCCTTCTCTTCCACAAACAATTAGTATTCATTCTCAATTGGGCGGGATGTCACTTTTATTTAAACATCTATAATTATACCTTATTTTAAAAACTAAAGGTTTGTGTTTGTAACTATCATCTAAAAGATCATCATATTTGCTTCAATTTCGATTCAAATGGACTACCCATTCTCCATATCAGTTTTTGTTTTCAAACATAACTAAGCTTTCAAAGTGCAATATTCTATTTTGATTTCATCGAACTAATGTTAATTGCTGATGTATTAATCAAATGAATTATGTTTCGATAGTATTCCACTTTTAAAAGTGATTCTTTCTTATATTTAAAGAATAGAGGCGTTTTGACTTTTATTTGTTCCCCTCTTGATTTTTATTTTTGATTTTCTTGAAAGGTAACTGGTTTCATACATGTACCAATATAATTGCTCAATTACGTAGCATTGAGACCAAAAAATCACATTTTTTTTCTAGTACCAAATCAATTTACTTTATCACTCTCCTTCTCTTCCACTAACAGTTGGTATTCATTCCCAATTGAGGGGATGCCGCTTTTATTTAAATATCTATAATTATACCTTATTTTTAAAAACTAAAGGTTTGCGTTGGTAACTATCATCTAAGAGAACAACGTATTTGCTTCAATTTCGATTCAAATGGACTACCCATTCTCCATATCAATTTTTGTTTTAAAAAATAACTAAACCTTCAAAGTGCAATATTCTATTTTGATTTCATCGAACTAATGTTAATTGTCGACGTATTAATCTAATGAATTATGTTTCGATATTATTTGACGTTTAAAAGTGATTTTTTTATTAATTTAAAAAGTAGAGCTTTTTTAATTTTGTCCGTTCTCCTCTTTCTATTTCATCCATGCATCCATGTATTTAGAGTAAATTACGAAGCATTGAAACCAAACACTCGTGTTTTTTCTTATCCTGAATCGATTTGCTTCATCATTTTCATTCTTTTCCACTAATAGTTGGTATTCATTAGCAATTGTTTTGGACACCGCGTTTATTTAAACATACATAATTATAGCTCTTTTTTATTAACAAAACGTTTGTGTTGTTAACTTTCGCCTAAAAGAACAACTATTTGCTAAAATTTCAATTCAAATGGCCTTCCATGCTCCATATTACTTTTCATTTGAAAACGTAATTAAACATTTAAAGTGCAACATTGTATCTTGATTTAAAATAATTATTTTTTTTGGGTAAGTCAAATTTCGTATATATGGTATAAGGTATTTACAGAGAAACAAAGAAAAAACAAACAAAAATCAAACCAAAATACAGGCCCAAGGCTAGATCCTAATTAGTGGTTGATTCCTTGATCATGAACTGCATATTCTGCCCTTCCATCATACCCTCCAGTAAAATAAATAATGTTAATTGTTAACTTACCATTCAAATAAATTATATTTCGATTGTATTCAACGTATAAAAGTGATTCTTTCATATGTTTAAAGAAGATTGGGTTTTGACTTTTATTTATTCCCCTCTTGATTTTTCTTTTTGATTTTCGTGAAAGGTAATTGGTTTCATCCATGTATCAATATAATCGTAGTTAATTGCGTAGTATTGAGACCAAAAACTCACATTTTTTTTGTGTAGAATATCGATTTATTTTATCATTCTCCTTCTCTTCCACTTACAATTGGTATTAATTCTCAATTGTTCGGGATGCCACTTTTATTTAAACGTCTATAATTATACCTTATTTTTAAAAACTAAATATTTGTGATGGTAACTATCCTCTAAAAGAACAACGTATTTGCTTCAATTTTAATTGGAATGGACTACCCATTCTCCATATAACCTTTTGTTTTAAAACATACCTAACCCTTTAAAGTGCAATATTCTTTCTTGATTTCATTGAAATAATGTTAATTGTTGATGTATCAATCAAATGAATTACGTTTTGATATTTTCCGACGTTTAAAAGTGATTCATTTATTTATTTATTTTTGATTTTATCCGTTCTCCTCTTGCCTTTTCATCTTTCTTTAAATGGAAGGTGCATGATTTCATCCATGCATCAATTAATTAGAGTAAATTACGAAGCATTGAAACCAAACACTTGTGTTTTTTCTTGTCCTAAATCGATATGCTTGATCATTCTCCTACTCTTCCACTAATAGATGCTACTCATTAGCAATTGTTTGGGACACCGCTTTTATTTAAACATATATAATTATAGTTCTTTTTTAATAACTGAAGGTTTGTGTTGCTAACTTTCGTCTAAGGAACAACTATTTGTTAAAATTTTGATTCAAATGGCCTTCCATGCTCCATATTGCTTTTCGTTTGAAAACGTAACTGAACATTTAAAGTGCAACATCGTATCTTGATTTAAAATAAATAATGTTAATTGTTAACATATCATTCAAATAAATTATGTTTCGATGGTATTCCACTTATAAAAGTGATTCTTTCATACGTTTAAAGAATAGAGGGTTTTGACATTTATTAATTCCCCGATTGATTTTTTTTTTTTTCGTAAAAGGTAAATGGTTTCATCCATTTATCAATATAATCGTAGTTAATTACGTAGCGTTGAGACCAAAATATGCATTTTTTCCAATACCAAATCAATTTACTTTATTATTATCCTTCTCTTCGATTAATCGTTGGTATTCTTTCTAAATTGTTTGGGATGCTGCTTTTATTTAAACATCTATAATTATACGAAGCATTGAAACTAAACACTCGTGTTTTTCCTTTTCTTAAATCGATTTGCTTTACCATTCTCCTACTCTTCCACTAATAGTTGTTATTCGTTTTCAATTGTTTGGGATGCCGCTTTTATTTAAACATCTATAATTATACCGTATTTTTAAAAACTAAATGTTTGTGTTGGTAACAATCGTCTAAAAGAACAACGTATTTGCTTCAATGTCGATTGGAATGGAATACCCATCCTCCATATCATTCTTAGTTTTAAAACATAACTTAACCTTTAAAGTGAAATATTCTATCTTGATTTCGTTGAACTAATGTTAATTGTTGACGTATCAATCAAAGGAATTATGTTTCGATATTATTCAACATTTAAAAATGATTCTTTTATTTATTTAAAAAATAAAGGTTTTTGAATTATATCTGTTGTCCTCTTTCCTTTTCATCTACAAAGCATTAAAACCAAACACTCGTGTTTTTTCTTGTCTTGAATCGATTTGCTTTATAATTCTCCTACTATCCCACTATTTGTTGGTATTCATTAGCAATTGTATCGGACACCGCTTTTATTTAAACTTATATAATTATAGTTCTTTTTTAATAACTAAAGATTTGTGTTGTTAAGTCTCGTGTAAAAGAACAACTATTTGTTAAAACTTTAATTCAAATGGCCTTCCATGCTCCATATTGCTTTTCATTTGAAATTATAACTAAACATTTAAAGTGAAACATTGTATCTTGATTTAAAATAAATAATGTTAATTGTTAACGTATCGTTGAAATAAATTATGTTTCGATAGTATTCCACTTTTAAAAGTGATTCTTTCTTATATTTAAAGAATAGAGGGTTTTGGCTTTTATTCGTACCCCTCTTAATTTTTCTCTTTGATTTTCGCGAAAGGTAACCGGTTTCATCCGTATATCAATATAATCGTAGGTAATTACGTAGCATTGAGACTAAAAACTCGCATTTGTTTCTAGTACCAAATCAAATTTCTTTATCATTTGCATACTCTTCCACCAATAGTTATTCATTTTCAATTGTTTCGGATGCCGCTTTTATTTAAACATCTATAATTATACCTTATTTTTAAAAAATAAAGGTTTGCGTTGGTAACTATTGTCTAAACGAACAACGTGTTTGTTTCAATTTCAATTTAAATGGACTACCAATTCTTGATATCACTTTTTGTTTCAATACATAACTAAACCTTTGAATTGCAATATTGTATCTTGATTTCATTGAAATAATCTTAATTGTTAATGTATCATTCAAATGAATTGTGTTTCGATAGAATTCCACGTTTAAAAGTAATTCGTTCATTAATTTCAAAAATAGAGGGTTTTAAATTTTATTTGTTCTCCTCTAGCTTTAATTAAAGGTGCTTGATTTCATCCATGCATCAATGTAAATATAGTTAAATACAAAGCATTGAAACCAAACACACGTATTTTTTCTTGTCTTGAATCGATTTTCATTATCATTCTCCTATTCTTCCAATAATAGTGGGTACTTGTTTAATTTGTTAGAGACGTCGCTTTTATTTAAACATATATGATTATACTTTTTTTTTTTTATAACTAAAGGTTTGTGTTGTTAACTATCGTTTAAAAGAACAACTATTTGTCTAAATTTTTTATTCGAATGACCTTCCTTTCTCCATATTGCTTTTCGTTTGAAAACATAACTAAACTTTTAAAGTGCAACCTTGTAGATTGATTTAAAATAAATAATGCTAATTGTTCACATATCATTTAAATGAATTATGCCTCGATAGTATTCTACGTTTAAAAGTGATTCATTCATACATTTAAAGAATAGAAGGTTTTGATTTTATTTGATCCCCACTTGAATTTTCTTTTTGATTTTCGGGAAAGATAACTAGTTTCATCCCTATATCAACATAATCATAGTTAATTACGTAGAATGAAAGACAAAAAACAAGTGTTTTTTTTTCAAGAAACAAATCAATTTACTTTATCACTTTCATTCTCTTCCACAACAGTGGGTATTCATTCTCAATTGTTTGGGATGCCGCCTATATATAAACATCTATAATTATACCTTATTATCAAAACTAAAGTTTTGTGTTGGTAACTTTTTTCTTAAAGTACAAGGTATTTGCTTAAATTTTTAATTAATAGGACTACCCATTATCTATATCACTTTTTGTTTTAAAATGTAACTCAACAATTAAGTTGCAATATTCTATCTTGATTTCATTGGATAACGTTAATGGTTAACGTATTTATCAAATGAATTATGTTCCAGTACTATTCCACGTTTAAAATTGATTATTTCAATTATATCAAGAATAAAGGGTTTTAAATTATCAAATGACGGCGATGATCTGAATGCTGAGATCCTTTGTGATCTACTATTACGCTAGGTGAGCTGTGTACGAGATCACCCTTAACTAT
>JAOWBN010217645.1:0-13449 GCA_028565015.1 Pinguicula moranensis
GGAACCCAGTGGAAATCACTTTGATTGGACTTATTAGTACGATTGGAACCAGAACTCCCAAGTTGACTGGATGAGTTGTTCCTTAGTGCATCAGATCCTGATTGCCTGGTACTTTCCCATTGCTGGCTATTGCCGTTCAAAACTACTGTCTTTGAACCCTTGGGAGGATTGATTTCAACTGCAAAATAAGCTTCAAGGCAATTGGGGCAGAGAAGGTTATGGTTGCAATACACTCTGAGATATTCATATTGCACCTTACATCGGTGACAGACAGTCCAGAAAGTTTCATTTTCTTTCGTACGATATGGGTATGAAGCTGATGAGGGATTCTTCTTACTGGCATTATTCTCGGGAGGCCTCATTTGTGAAGCTGCAGTATTACCAAAATTACAAAATCCACTTTGCTTCGTCGGTGCACTAGTACCATTCTTAGGCTCATTTTTTTGCTGGAACTTTCTATGACAATTTTTGTCATACGCTGTTCTCTTGGACTTATCTGACAGTAAACTCCATGCTTGAGAGACAAGCTGAAATGCCCCTTCAGCCCCTATAGACCTGTTTTTATCAGGATGAAGAACAAGAGCTAGTTTTCGATACTGTTTTCTTATTGTTTCATCATCAGCAAGAGAAGTCACACCCAGAACACCATACCAGTTTGACTCTCCTGGTATTCTCTGCTCTTCAGCAGAAACATAAACCTCAAGAGTCATCAGCATCTGAGAGATGCCCACTAATTCAGGATATAAATTCTTAGCCTTGAGCGCAAATGTTTTAGCCCCCTTGAAGTCTTTTGCCGTGAACTTTCTTTCTGCAATTTTTTTTGCTCTCAAAGCTTCATCTCTATTACACTCCATCTGCCGTCTGCTACGTGCTCCACAATTTCTCTGTATGAACCATCAACCACATAAGTTCAATATCAACCAACTTGTTCCGGGAACAGAATTCCAAAAAGAACAATCCGAGCTCCTAAACATATTAACCAGCTCTAAACATAATCAGCGATATAAAGATAACCGAATTCTTATAATATTAAATTCAAACTTCCATGCAACATGAACATGTAGCAAAAAGAAAATCAAATCTGAAATATAAAATATCGCCTACCAGAGCATTTATTTACAGGATCACATCAGCTAGCAAGTGAGCATCATTAATAATAAAAATGAAAACCTGAAATATTAATAAGCTAATCGCCAGCAATCTAAAACTCAACCATTTCAAGATTAATAACGCAAAAACCAGCAGCTGTACGGCAGAAACCCGATCTAAAATGCTCCAACAACAGAATAAATCAATAACCGAATCCACATTTTCGATATTGTAAAGACAAAACCCTAAAGCCAATGATCAGTTCCCAGAAAATTACAGAATATAACAGTTGAGTAGAGCGAGGGCTACCGTGTACAAGAGAAATACCAACTCTCCAAATTCAAAAGCTGAGTTCCATTACTACAGATACAACAGGAGCTGATTATTTCGAACTTTGCTTCAAAAATTTCCCAACAAAATCGGATTTGTAAGAGGGAAATAATCTTTAGCGTAATGTTGTTTTAATTTTTTTCCTTTTTCCTCTGTAAAATTGAATGGGGGGCCAAATATGAACTACTTATTTAACCATGGTTAGATTTTTAAGCATGGGATGCCAATGGAAAGTTAACTGTAGTCAGCTTTTAGATCAATTTTAATATTCTTCTTATTAAGAATAAAAAAATGATTTTAGAAGATAGAGACTAGGGTATAATATATGATTCTTTTTACTTACTCTATTCTAAAAATGAGTTGCATGTTTAGAAACTTGATTATACTGTACTAAAATAAAAAGACCTGTAGATTTGCGGCAACATGCAATAATTTAATCTTTCATATTAAACTTAAATATGCATATTAATTATGAATTTGTTTAGTGAAATAACAATGCATCATCATTGCAACTTTGTAGTTTTTTTGGTTGGTTAATTGGTCACATTTTCTTCATAAATAGCTTGGGTTGGTATTAGTCTAGTCACAATGATGGATCTAAGAAAATAAATTAGGGGACCAAAAAATATTTAGAGGACTTAAAAAAAATTGTTGGGCTTCGCCCTCGACCCCGACGAAAATTAATATTTTTTTTAAATATTATACAAAAATCTGATCAAAATTTTTAAATTTATGAAAAAGTTTATGAATGAAAACTCGAAGCTCAATTTGGTCGGGTCGTGAATGGAGTGAAAAATCAATTCAAAGGATGTACTGAAAAATCTTAAGTCTATTAACGAAACGACGCCATTTCAATAATAAATGAAACAGAGTTATTTTATTTAAAATGATTTTTTTTAAAAAAAATTAGAATTCAAAATTTCGAATTTTGAATTACGGACTGAAAATTTTTTAGTTGTACAAAATTTTAATTCGGAACTAAAATGTATTGAAACGATATTATTTCATTTAAAATGATTTTTTTTTAAAAAATATATAAAGTTTAGAATTAAAAAAAATTCAAATATCGAATTAGCAATTTTTTGAGTTGTCCAAAATTTTAATTCAAAATTAAAATCTAATTTCAAAAATCAAAAATCGGACAATAACGATCTATTAGTTAGGGTATGTTTTGTATCAAATTTAACTATAAACAAAGTTTGTGAATGAAAACTGAAAGCTCAAATAAGACAAAGTCACAACTCACAAAGGGTTTCGTTAGTTTGGTCGGGTCGTGAATGGAGTGAAAAATCAATTTAAAGTATGTACCGAAAAATCTTAAGTCTATTAACGAATGTCGTTTCAATAAGAAATGAAACGGTGTTATTTCATTTAAAATGATTTTTTTTTAAAAAGAGGTTTAGAATTCAAAAATTCGAATTTTGAGTTACAGGCAGAATTTTGAGTTGTCCAAAATTTTAATTTGAAACTAAAATGTATTGAAATGACATTATTTCATTTAAAATGATTTTTTTTTAAAATATAAAGTTTAGAATTAAAAAAATTCGAACATCGAATTACGGACTTCAAATTTTTGAGTTGTCCAAAATTTTAATTCAAAATTAAAATCTAATTTCGAAAATCGAAAATCGGACAATAACGGTCTATTAGTTAGGGTTTGTTTTGTATCACTTTTTAGATTATTTTTCTCCTTCAGATTATTTTTAAAAATAGTATTTTAAAACCCTACTTTTCCCTCTCTTTCTACTTTTTTTTAGGTAAGAGGCTATTTTTTTTTTTACTTTTACTTTTAATGGCAATTTCGTAAATAAATTAAAGTTATCTTACCAAATTTAACTATAAACCTTATTTAATCAACTTACAAATTTTGATTGCAAACACTATTTTAATAACTTTGTTAATTTTTTTCATAATTTTATCAAACACTCGAAAAATACAAAATTAAAAGGAGAAGTAGAATCAAAATGATAAGTAGAAAAAAAAGCAAAATGAGAAAATTACTACGGGTACAAGATGGCACTTATGGCCTGATTTATACCCATAGTTATTTTTTTTTCTTTAGCTTCTCATTTGATTTATCATTTTGATTCTAATTCTCCTTTTTACTTCTCCTTTTAATTTTATATTTTTAAGTGTTTGATAAAATTATAAAAAAATTAAAAAAATTATTGAAATAGTATTTACAATTAAATTTTGTCAATTGATTAAATAGTATTTATAGTTAAATTTGGTAAGATAACTTTTAAAGCCGTGGCATAACTCCAAGGAGACGGACTGAAACCTCAAACCTGTTGCTCGAACCCTGCTTCGACGGAAATTAATATTTTTTAAATATTGTATAAAATCTGATCAACATTTTAAAATTTATGAAAAAGCTTACAATATTTTCAATGAGTTTTATTTTTTAATCTTCAACTAAAATTGCATCAGTCACGCGCATTGAATGTATCACATTTACTTTTCACAAGAAATCTACAGTTAGAAAGAAGAAGAAAAAAGTCCTGAAATCTCCCGTTCGAGACAAAAGAAACAGACCTGGAGAATCTCATCTCTACAAGTTGCATTCTCCAGTGTACTGTAGTACCATGATCTCACATCCAAATGGGAAACTGTTATCAAGTCAGATTCTACATCTC
Organism: Pinguicula moranensis; assembly: GCA_028565015.1. Classification (NCBI taxonomy): domain Eukaryota; kingdom Viridiplantae; phylum Streptophyta; class Magnoliopsida; order Lamiales; family Lentibulariaceae; genus Pinguicula; species Pinguicula moranensis. The sequence continues at coordinate 4,056 of JAOWBN010217645.1, forward strand.
CTTGTTTCTCCATGTATATGGGACTTTGGAGGAGCTCTACAACTTTGTATCTTCCTAAATTATCAGTAACACTTTCTTGTCATTCAAGTGAAGTTGCTTCTATTTGAAGTTCAAATACAAAGGTAAGAAAGAACCTTGTACCTTAGCTTGACGATGTTTTGCATGGAGTCGACGATACTGCTTACGGGCCTCAGGACATTCGACCATCGACAACACTCTGGCGATGGCTTCATCAATAGCTTCATACACTTTGACCTTGCGGAACACTTTAAGAATGTCTTCATCTTCTTCACTATCATCCATGGACTCGAGGCGAAATCCCCGAAGGCCAACTCCTCGGCGTTGCCACCTTAGTATAGCCTTCTCTAACATACTAACTGCCCAGCAAATCTGGGCATACTTTCTAGCTTGATACCCTCGAGCATGAGCCTGTTATCATAAGAACAGTAAAACAGATAGTTACAAAAAAAAATGTTTCATTATCTTTCTCTCTCGCACTCTCTGTTTTCTTTTCTTTTTGCTCTTTTTCCCCGGTTTTGGAACACTTGAGAGGAAGGATGTACCTGAATTTTCACAACTTTTTGGCGGAATGAGACAAAGATTTTCCGATCTTTCCAACCTTTAAAACTCTTCTGAATGGATAAGGCAGCTGAATTGCCATGTGCATTGCCAAATATCAACTTTGATGCAGCTGAAAGAGCCCGCGTGTCATTCTCTAACTTACTGTACTCGTCTCCACTAGCTGCAGCAATGGAGGCTGCAGCAGCTTCTCTCTGCCGCCTCTTCCGGAATGAATGAGCACGAAATGCAGATTGTATACGTGCAGCAGCCTGAATAGCACGCCGAGCTGCAGCCAGAGTGTCCTTGAGAGAAATTTGATCCTCATCCTCAGATGGCATAGCCTCTGACAAGCTATTCACTTTTCTTTCGGTTTCCAAGGCAGCAGATCCTATGGATAGTTCACTTTCTTCCAGAGTGAGGCATGAGAGATGATCAGTCAATGCAATTTCGGAAAGATAACCACCAAGTCCCCTGTGTCCGTAAGCAGCAGCAACTGATGCTGGTGTTTTGCCAGTTGGGTCCAGTGAACTGGGATCTGTAACTAATCCAGCTGACGCGCCTGACGCGATGAGAGCAACAACCATCTTCTCCCTGTCGTATACATTGTATAAAGAGATGTATTGTACAATTTGCCAGGTGTTGAAGATACCTACAGAGAGACACAAATACTGATATACAAAATACGTTTGATCATACCTCGCAAATCTTGCAGACCAATGAAGAGCAGTCCACCCATTGATATCCCTGAAATTAACACCAACTCCAGAATTCAGGATTGGTTGCAATGCCCATTCAAATCCCAATGCAGCAACTATATGCAGGATACAATGTTCTTTCTTTGACAAGGAACAACCACTGTTGTTGTCCTTTCGGGATCTAGATGAAAGCCAGGCGTCTAACTTGTCCTTCAGAAGTTCCTTCAGAAGCCAATCAAGAGTATTTGATGTTGAAGCACCAGCTACAAGTCCTTCAACTTTTTTGCTCCATGTTTCCTCACCCATCTTTGATTTGATCAAATAATCCGCTAGAGATTCAGAGACATCTCCTCTCGAAGGTAAGTTAGGCAGGAGAATTTGCACTAACGTGACGAGCAAAAAGAGTTCTTCTGAACTCTTACTAGCTTCTGTTTCTGGGGGATCACTGTATGCACTGCCACGTTTAGCACGATATTCAAAGTCCCTGACTTCACTGCAAGATTCCCTATTTCCGGAAGTAATACAAAGTGAGACATTTCCTTCAAAATGAGGAGGAGCATAGCAGCGAACCACACCTCCTGGAATGATCTCAATGGGAACTTCAACTTCCCCAAACATACAAGCCCATGAAGACTCGGATGGATCACAAAGAAAAGAGCCGACAATAATAATCTGCAAGAGTTTAAATGTATAATTGTAGTCGTTAGATAGAGGAAGAAACTTCAAACAAGTTGATAGTGAAACATTAGGCACACATGCAGAGATACATCAAGTCCAGTATGTCATAATCAAGTTTATTTCTTCTTCGAGCTATTCCAAGCAATACCTAAAAATGAAAACAAGAAGAATCTGCACATTGTCTTGGAAAGTACTCTTAGTAATTTAGGCAGTTTCTCCAGCCAACAAATCCCATTCTGCCTACCTCTGGCTTGGTAGATATGGGGGATATATATTGCACGTGTACATCAAATATAAAACATATCTTGCAGAATAGAGTATGCCAAACATAAAAGGAACTAATAACTATGCTTGGCAATAATAAGAGTGATGCTCTGTCCCGAAATACCCATAATGTCACGTCCCGCATATTTTGCCAACATGCCAAACGAGCTGTGGAGGGGCAAGATTGTGCTCTGGGATAATATTAGGGACTCTTTTGAAAATATAATATTTTAGACTTTGCCTTAGTGTGTAGATATTATTAGAAGGTTCTTCTAAAGATAGAACATCCTAAAACCTTTTTGTATCTGTAGAGATTCATAAAATTCCCTAGCAGCCTTATTGGTGAAACTTTCTTGGTAGACATAGGTGGTTCCTAGCCAAATCACAGTTTGAAGGACTTTGGGTAGGAAAGTATTCATTCCGTGAGTCGTGACAATAAGGAAGCCCAGAGTATACTACTTCTCATAATACAGCAAGTAAGATTCCTAGTTTGAGATGGCAAATATCAGATAAGAAATAAAATCTTTTAATCGATTTGTTAAATACCTTTGCACCTTCAGAGGCATAGCACCATTCTGGAGATATCTCTCGGATAGTGAACTTCTGCTTAGCCGCAACAGTTAAACTCGTACTTTCTTCGAAGGAAAGTCCAAACTGATTTTGGTTAAATATTGACAAAGGGCAGGTCATACTGATGTCATGAGCATTTACAACGGGAGAAAATAAAGGATATTGCGCTTGTGAGTCAGTATATGACAAATCTTTGGAACTATCTAGAATGTTTCTCCACTCATTTTCAATCCTGAGCATGTTGGATGGTTGAGTTCCTTCACCTGAACAGTTGTTCTTGATAAGCATTCATTTGATTACTTTCCAATTCAATATCGAAGAAGGTTATATTGAACAAAATTTCATGAAAAAAACCACATACCATTTTTTTGGGGCAAAAAGGAGTTGTTAGGATCATTTGATGCTCCACCTAAAAGGTAAGAATCACACAGCACATCTTCCAAGTCATTTGAACTACCATCCGGGGTCCAGAATGCGCCAATCTCTTCCACTTTATCATCATTTAAACTCAGTTGCTTTACACCAGTAACTGATGAGCTATGAACCTCATCTATCTTTTCTCTATTATCATGTTGGGCCGTTCCATCATTCTTGATGACTTCGATGGAGTAATTCTCTAAAGGCCCAAGACTTGATTGATTATTGGTATATCCATCAGAGTAGAAATTGACAACAGTATAATGTGGCTGGTGAGCAGTGGAAGAGTTAGAACTAGAAGTTACAGCAGGAAACCCCAAGAACAGAGATGTTGAAATGGCATTATGCACACCCTCAAATCGAAAATCTATATATTAGCCTTCTCTACAAAACGAGTTGACATCTACAAAGAAGTAGCAAATGAACACCAGACATCATTTTGGCTCAGAGTGCTGATAACAAAAATTAGCTTGTCCAGACATAAATGAGGGAGAGATCCAGCTTTTGAGATAAATTAAAACTGCAGAGTCTTTTTACATGAAGAATAAGATATTTCTTTTCCCATGAAGCATGTGGAGCATACCTCTAGCAATAGCCTTTAAATTAATAAACAAAAACAAAAGCACATGTGTAGTCGGAACGCTAAAAGTTAGTGCAGCTCAAATATGAACAAACAAAGAATATAATGAGCGAAAAGATGATATTACCAATAATTATAGACACAAAAGACTCACCTCTGTGATATCGAAGTAATGGACAAGAACAATGTGTTCATATTCCCTGACAGAATTGAAAATTTAATTAGATAAAAAGCCGATTGAAAAGAATTAAAAAAATAAGAATAGTTAAAATCAACCATCCACACTCTATAATAAAAAAAAATGAAGGAGTCAGAAGATATAATTGAGCAACCAAGTCCAAAAGTAACAACATAGATATCACAAAAAATGTCCAAAATATAAATGAACAAAATCGCAACATCAGCTCAATGCGAAACTTACGGGTCCAACATCCAGTAGCATCGTCTTTGAAATTCAGGGTTCTCCTCTCCATGTGCATAATAGCAATTCAAGGCTTCAACACTCTCAACCTAGTACATAAGATTGTCATGAATTTCACGGGATTGATGAACCTCCATGCAAGTCCATCAGTCAACTAAGTCTCCTCGCATAATGCGTACCAAAATAGATCATAAATGAAACAAAAATGTATGCCTTTTTTGTTTCTTTTATTGAGATTTTACATAAAAACAAAAGGAAGATGCGCATATAACCTTCAGGTGTTCGTGCGCTTCAGCAACCGTCCTTTGATCCTTCCTTGTGCGCCATTTATGACCATCTTTGCGGAAATATTTCCGAACTCTTTTGTTGAATAAAAAGAGAGATCCACCTGTTGAAGCAAGAAATTTATAAGGTACGACCAATATCAACGTTGCAAACAATTCTGCGTGTAAGAAGTACCTCCAAAAATCTAAAAGAAAAAAGAATCATATAGGAAATTACTAGCCGGCTTATGAGGGGCCTCAGAACAGAGTTGGTGATCTTCATAGTTCTGAAGTATGAACAACACTTCCGTTGGCTTTAGCCATCTAATTTTTGCCACCCTAATCAGATGATCCAGATTATAACCTGAGTGAGGTAAGAGAAACAGTAATTCATAAACTTATATAACTCCACTTTCACGAATTGATGTCAAGGATTTTCAGTATAACACCCAACGTTAACCGCCTGTGACCGATAACATATAAATTGCAAGAAATTAACGTCATCCAGCAAATATAAACAAAACTGTCATCCGGAAAACATATACAAAACATCATCACGAACTCAACGCTAGAACGATTAGACTGCAATTAAATAACAAGAAGAGAAAGAAAGCCTGAGAATATGGAAAGAAACCTGACTGCATTCTTTCAATCCAAATAAAACATAGACTCAACCAAAAATCCCAAACTGCACGAACTGGCGCTGCGGCCAAAAACTTCACCGAAGTGGTGGCGAACTGCCGACAGAAGGAATGCTAGTTGGTCAGAAAATCCTTGTCCCCAGTTATACTTTTGTCAATAGTATATTTATGTAGGCTTTAGTTTGTAGCAGTTGTGTATATTTATTAGTTTTTCAATGTTGCAAATATTTGGTCAATTCGAACAAGATATTATGTCTGTTGTCTGACATAGAGCACTGCAATATTATAGAAACAATCGTAACTTGTAATATAATACTGAATTTACCTAACTATGGGTTGTCCATGAATGTGGTCGCTGGAGCATGCCCGAGGATATAATCGGGGGTGTTCAGTTGAGTTTCAAGTATAAAAATTTATCAGGCATAACCTAGTATGTGGCATATGAAAAAATATATAATAATTATGTATTCAGTGACATTACGCCCATGTTTTGCGCAGCCTTCTTAAAATTATAAGTGGATTATAAGCACCCCTTTTCAAAAAATAACTCATCAATCTCGTAGTTTGAGGTTCTTAAAAGCCAATTATAATTTTAAGAAGGCTGCGCAAAACGGACACTTAATATTCTTATTGATGTAGATGGTTTGGCGATTGCCCCAAGTTATTGAAAATATGAAAAGAGTTTGATTTGACCTCAAAAAATTTGTATGTTTATGTGATAGAACTATACTATTTTATAGGCATATTAGTTCTAGATAGGGGGCGGGGGACCGAGAAATAAGGAAAGGATCAAGATTGTTGATCCTTTCCTTTTACACATGAGATTTGGTCAAATCTCCTTCCCTTTTGTCTATCTTTTCTAACACTCCCCCTCAAATTGAATTGGATGGTCTTCAATTCTTAACTTGATCAATACATTAGTGAATGCATAATTTGATACTGCTTTGGTTATGATATTTGCTAGCTGATCTTCTGATCGGACAACGCTAGACTAACAACTTTTTCTTCAATTTTCTCTTTAATAAAGTGTCGGTTTACTTCAACATGTTTGGTCCAATCGTCTGTACTGGATTATCAGAGATGTTGATAGCTGCTCGTTTGTCACATTTTAGCTGACAGGTGCCTCGGGCAGGGTAGCCTATCTCAGCCAATAGTTTCCTTATCCAAAGGATCTCGGTCAAGCCTCGTTCTACTGCTCAAAATTCTGCTTCGGTACTGGATAAGGGCATAACTTTCTATTTTCTTGCTCTTCTAGGTTACGAGGTTTCCTCCTAGTATCATATGTATATCCCTGAGTATCCAACTGGTCGTTACTTCTGAAAGTGATTCCCCTTCCTGGTGATCCTTTCATGTAGCGTATAATTTTCAAGGTAGCTTCCATATGTTCTTCCCGTGGTTTGTGCATTAACTGACTGATCATCCCCAACATAAGCTATGCCCGATCAGGTGTGGGATAAATATATCAACTTGCCCACAAGATGCTGATACCTTCTTTGATCTGCTGAAACTCCTCATTCTATAATTTGTAACTTTTGATTCAGACAGCAGGTGTCTCGACTGACTTGCAATCCATGAATCCAGTTTCAGCTAGAAGATTAAGGACATACTTCTTTTGTGAGAAAAAGATCCATTGTTTTGATCTCAAGATCTCTATACCCAAAAAATACATTAACTCTTCTAGATCTTTTATTTCAAATTCACTGAACAAGTTTTTTCATAATTCTGCAATCTTAGCGCTATTGCTCCCATTGATCACCATATCATCAACACAAACGCTAAGACAAGTGACTAATTCCCCTTTCCTTTTCAGGAATAGAGTGTAATCAGAGTTACTCTATTTGTACCCATACTTTGTCATGGCTACAGTGAATCGCCCGGACCAAGCTCTGGGTGATTGTTTTAGGCCATACAAAGCCTTTATCAGTATACACACCTCGTTTTTTTTTTTGAAATCATCTTAGAACCCTAGTGGTACATTCATATATACTTCCTCCTTTAGGTCACTATGAAGGAACGTGTTCTTGACATCAAACTGATAAAAAGGCCAATTTAGAGTCGCTGCTATAGAAAACACCACTAGAATAGTATCAATCTTGGCTACTGGAGAGAAGGTTTCAGAATAGGCTATATCATATGTTTGTGTGAATCCATTTGCTGCCAATCGAGCTTTGTAACAGTTAATCGTCTCGTTTGCTCTATGCTTCACAATAAATACCCATCTACAACCTACTCATTTTTTGGTGGGTAACTCACATTTGTCCCACGTACCATTTTTTGCTAGAGTACTCATCTCAGCTTCCATTGCCTGACGCCACTCCTTACTGTGTTGGGCTTCATGTACTGTCTTGGGTACTTTTTCAGAGCATAGTATAGTCATGAATGCCTGGGCTTGCCCTAAATTGCCCCCTAACCAGATTGGTCATGGGATATTTTGATGATCGTGGTTCATACTCAGATTCATAGCGTTTGGGTGGTACTCCTCGAGTACTTCGAGGTAGCAGCACATATCATGCTACTGCCTTTTCAGTCCTTTTTCCCCAGCCTCTTGTCTCCTGTCAGAATCAACTATAGCAGAGGAGTTGTCACAATCAAGATCAGGGCATGGAAATCGTAACTCAGGATTATCCGATGAGGGTGATGAAGTCAGCCTAGGTGAAGCAGTAATAAGATACTCAACTATGCTGACAAGAGGTGACCCATGGAACTGACTAGTATGCTCATTGGTTCCTTTGATCGGCTCATGGAGAACAATCTCTGGCAAGCCATGAGCTCGAGGAGCATGTGGCCAACCCAATGGATAAGTCGTAGAACTCTTCCCCTGACCATTGGGTTGTATACAATAGTAGTATTCAGTCCCCAAAAAGTCACAGTCCAGGGTTGTATACACTCAACGGGTCCGAGGATCAATGCATCGGTATCCCTTTTCATTCACCCCATACCCTTCAAAGACACACTTGATGGTGCATGGTTTGAGTTTTGTTTGGTCAACTTTGTTTTTTGATAAGCTAAATTCTCATATATAATATAAGTTATTTACAAAATGTGCATTAAAGCATTGCACCAGAAAATAATACAATGAAGAAATACATGACATATACTACCCTGGCCATGCTCAGAACTAGACCTAATAGGGTGAAATAAATGAATGATTTCTTGATCATGAATTGTATATCCTGCCCTTCCATCTTGTCCTCTAGTATAGCTAAGGGTGATCTGGTATATGACTCTCCTAGCCTCATAGAAGATCACAAAGCCTCTCCACATCTAGTTCATTATCATTATCCGCTCTTCACCAAACAGGATATCATGAAAGTGAACTATTATATTCTTGCCCAACCGGTTATGCCCTCTATTCATTACAGGGATAACTCATCAAACAGGAAGAAACTGTGTACCAATATTTCTACAAAAAAGAATATTGATAAGTTGACAGTCATGAAAAGTATATCCTGCCCTTCCATCTTGTTTGGTCAACCTTGGGGATGTGAATAAAGACAGAGCACCTAAACACACGTGGAGATAGGTAGAGATATGATGAAACTGGGAGTTGGGCAACTAAGGTGTCTATAGGAGTTTTGACATTGAGCACTTTAGTAGGTAGACGATTGACAAGATATGTAGCAGCGGCGATAGCCTCGGGCCAAAAAATATAGGTATATGGGACTCAATAATCATTGCCCTAGTGATTTCCAAGAGTAGACGATTTTTTCTTTTGGCCACTTCATTTTTTTGGGGTGTATGGGGACACATATTTTGATGAACTAGACCCTTTTCCTGGAAAAAAAATTTCATTGTATGATTTACATTCTCCCCACTCCCATTATCCGACTGAAGGATCTGAATTTGTTTTTGAAATTATGGCTTGATCATTGTATAAAATGCAATAAACTTTAAGGGTACCTCAAATTTAGGGGTGGACAACGGTAATAGCGGTAACGGAATGGCCCCATCCGTTACCGTTACCGCTAAGATAACGGATAAGGGTTTTGGTTCGGTTACCGTTACCGCTATCCGCTATTCCGTTACCACTATTCCGCTACCTTAGCGGTAACGGTAGCGGAATTCTGCTAATTCCGCCAATACAATTCGTCAATTCCTGTCCATAAGGTTTACATATTCCGCCAATACAATACAATTCAAAATGAACAAAGATAATTCGGAGATAGTAATAGCAGTACATGTCAATAAGGTTTACATGCCATCAACATTGTGATAAGTAATAGCATTAAAAGTTAATATTACTCAGCAACAACCAACAACAAATTATAGAACAAAAGTACAAAATATAAATAATATAGTTACGG
>JAOWBN010217656.1:0-13447 GCA_028565015.1 Pinguicula moranensis
GCAAACTAGAGACAATTCAAAGATCATTTCTTTTTTTGGGGGGGGTGGGGGGTGGGATCAAGAAACTAAAAAAACTTGCTAGATAGCTTGGAACAAGATGAGTATGCCGGTGGGGAAAGGGGGGTTAGGAACTAGAAGGCTAGATGCCTTTAATAAAGCACTTTTAGGTAAATGGGGAGGACGCATATTAGAGGGGAAAGATGAGTAATGGAAGGAAGTGGTGAGATCCAAATATGGTGAGGGGGCAAGGATTAGGGCTGGGCGAGTGAGGGAACTGGACACGGAGGAGAATAGAGGAAGGGAAGGGGAGGTCGCAAGGGGAGGAAGAATACGAGCAGCTAAGAGTTGGGTAGATCTACAAAAGATATTAAATGAGCCATGATTTCAAGGAAGATTGAGTCTAAGGGTGGGGAATGGGAAGAATACCAGGTTCTGGGAAGATGTGTGGCAGGGTACAGGTAGGTTAGCAGAGAGATATCCTAGATTATATAGAACAAATATCATGAGAGGTAAAAAGATAGCAGAACATGGAGAGTGACGGGATGGTACATGGGAGTGGAAGAGGAGGTTATATGAAGGAGAGGTGAGGGATTTGGCTAACATGATTATTTGCTTGCACTTATTGCCATACAGACTATGATGAGGGCAAGCACACGGTCAAGGAGGCATACAAAGAAATAATGCAGCGGGAACAAAACATGTAAATAGATGAAAGCAGTGAGGTTACAATAGGTGTGATGCAAACACTTTCCTAAAAAAGTATCCATCTTCATCTAGAAATTGCTACAAAGAAGACTGCCAACAAAGAAAAATCTGATGATGAGAGGAGTAATTGGACTTGATCAACAAATACCGTCTGCATTGTGCAATGGGGGGTAGGAGGAGGAACAACACATTTTTCATGAATGTGGAGTCAGTAAGTTAGTGTGGATTAGAGTTGGAGAGTGGCTAAATATCACAATTAACAACTCTGCAACACCAAAATTGAATTAGTTTTTACAAATGACCCCAGAGGCGTGGATAGAGAGAAATGGAATATAGTATGGATGGTAATGCAGTAGTTGATGTGGAGAGAAAGGAATCAAGCATACTTTAGCAACAAGGCAATAAGGATGAAAGAAATATTGCAGAGGATTCAAATACATTGTTGGATGTGGCTGAAAAATCATGACAAAATGCAGGACCTATAGTATTCATTCACAGATTGGCGAACCAATCTGAGAGCATGTATGTACAACCGGAAGGCAAACTGAATCACGATGATGTAGGTGGTAAATGTCCAGATAACAATGTTAAGGATAAGGAAACTATGTAGAGGAAAACAGACCAAGAGGTTATTAAGTTGGTAAAAGAGTTTGAGCATGCAAAAAAGATCCAGATTAAATCCTAGGGGTTGCTGCCAACAATGTGGGCCTTTAGTGTAAAAGAGATTGTTGCGAGGGATGAATTTGGGAAATTCATTTACACTAAACAAGAACCAACTTTTGAAGAGTTTTCGGGAAGCTACACACATCTCCATATTACTGTATGGCATTGGTTGTGAGCCAAAACAAACTAATAGGAATTTTAGTTCTCTACAGCGGAATGGATGCATCAACCAATTCTATCCTTATTGGGTGTATATAACTTTTTGTCCGATAGGCAGGATTGTTTTTGTAAGAAACATTTTGAATTTGTTTTGGTTTTAATAAAAAATTTGCTTATCAAAAAATAAAAAAATCTACCTTGTGAATTAGGTGAGCAACCAACATCTTTCACCACTGGAAATGTTTTCCCCCACATTTGTTTGTAGCTTTTTGAGCATGAAATGTTGTTGAACCTGAACTAATTTCCTTTTGTTCCTTGGGCTGATAGCTTGGATATTAAATTTCTCGTTCTCACTTACTACCTCAATTGTCTGATGTATTGTCAGGTTGGCATTGGTGAGCACTTGAACACGACCGTACTGCATCTTTTGAAGATTCAGTGTTTTCTCATCCACAACTATGAGTGCGCCCAAACATGAGGTTATTTCAGCGAAAAATGCCTCGTGCTAGCAATGGAGAGGCATGTCTCTTACCAAAACCCAGACTGGACAAGCGAGCTTACCGTTAGCTAATCTCCATGGTCGCACATAATGCAAATCAAGATTCGATAGGGTTGCAAGATAAGACAGAAGACAAAGTTGATCCTTGAAAGATTGCAGTTTTATTAGCACTTCGCCCCCTTCCAAACGTACAGTAGATCCACAAATGTATCCAGTATCAAGAATAGTTTGATTCATACTGGATAGATCCAAAAGGGGGACAGGAATCCCTATTAGACAATTGGGGAGCCACTGGGAAGCCAGGGGATCCACAAATGTATCCACATCAAGAATAGTTTGATTCATACTCGCTAGATCCAAAAGGGGGACAGGAACCCATATCAGACAATTGAGAAGCCACTGGGAAGCCAGGGGATCCAGAAATGTATCCAGTATCAAGAATAGTTTGATTCATACTGGTTAGATCCAAAAGGGGGACATGAATCCATATCAGAAAATTGAGGAGCCACTGGGAAGCCAGGGGATCGAGCTTGAATATGAGAGGAGAGCTTACCTCAAGAACCTCTACCCCCGCAATGCCTTTCCTTTCGATAAAGTCAGGCGAATGAGCCGGTACTCTATTTTGGCTAACATAGGAGTTTTCCAGATTTCTCGCTACGCTAACTTTTAATTGAAAGTACCCAATCCAAATCCCATTTAGTTTCTCAATCTCAATCGAGTTCTTGTTGAAGCAGATGAAACCAAACCTATTTTCCAGGTTGAACACTCTCTTAGGTAGGTGCACATCGCTTACACGGCTGTATGCGGAGAAGACTTGCCACATCTCATCTCGTTTGTTTCCAGGATGGAGGAAAGTTAGCAAAATTGAAAGAGATGGATTCAGAATGAACTCTTGATGCATGCAGAGAGGTGGGGTTTCATAGTCATTTCTAAGGGATCCCCTTGAGAAATTTGCTCCAAGGTACATTGTTTGGCACGACTTCTAACCAGAGACCATTCATTTCTTATTGGAGATATGTCTACGGCTTCCACAAGATTGTCAACTATAGCCGCAAGTTGTTTATCAGGTTTGGATTCTGTAGACAACACCATTAAGCTATGGCAACTGAGATAAAACAGACAATTCCTTTTAGAGAGAAGCCCCATACTAAATATTATTATAATATTTTTTCTTTCTTGTTGATTGCTACGGTTGCGTCAATCATTCCATGCAAGGGAGTTGAGCGACTCAGATGAAATTTGACGTCCTTGGTGAAAAGTTTGAGAAAAGAAAAGAAGAACGTTGAATGAAGATGACGTCTGGTCTTCAATGATCCAGTCTGTGTGTGTATATGTTAATATATAGAATATTGTTACAAAGTTGAATACAATAAGTTACAAGAAATTACGATACAGATTTAATATTTCCTAGTCTTCATCCATGATTATAGAAACCAATAGTCACTCTTCAATTTGGTGGGGTGCGTAAGATAAGTTCATGATCTCCACTATTTTCACTAACATGCTCCCTCAAGCTGATGAGTGGAGGCACAGCCATGAGCTTGCTACATAAGAATTGAAACCGGGTAGTACCAAGATGTTTAGTGAATATATCCACCAGTTGATCGTGAGTTCTGAGATGGTGGATTATAATATCCTTGTTTAAACCTTTTCCCGAATGAAGTGATAATCTACTTTAATGTGTTTAGTACGAGCATGGAAGACCGTATTGGATGCCAAGGCAAGTGCACCCACATTATCACACCATAAAACTGGAATATCAACAATAGGAATCTGAAAATCACGGAAAAGCAAATGAATCCAGTAGAGTTCAGCTGTAATCAGAGATAAGGCTCTATATTCAGCTTCAGTACTGGATTGTGAGACAACACTCTGTTTCTTGGCTTACCAAGAAATGAGACAGGAAACAAGAAATATACTATACCCAGTTGTAGATCGTCGGTCTGTTGGATCACCAGCCCAATCAGAGTCACAAAAATCGTGAAGCTGAAGAGATCCAGACGTGTACCATAGGCCCAAATCTAAAGTAACCTTCAGATATCGTAGTACACATTTTACAACCCCCCAATGTGATATAGACGGGTTGTGGAGATGCTGACAAAAATGATTAACCGAAAAAGTTATATCCGGACAAGTCAAGGTTCAATATTGTAAAGCACCAAAAGTCTGACGATAGAGAGTAGGTTCAATTGAGTCCAAAGGAGACGAATCAGCCATGCGGTTCCAATTACTTGAGCAACAAGGTGAAGGTAAAGGTTTTGCACCATCCATTTTCAACCGCTGCAACAAGTCAGAAATGTATTTGGACTGTCGAAGATGCAAACCTAAATCATTTTGAGTAGCCTCAATGTCTAGGAAATATCCAAGATCGCCCAGGTCACAAAGACAAAATGCAATCAAAAGACTATCTATAAGGCCAGTAATGGCAGATAAGGAGGACACTGTAACAAGGATGTCATCAACATAAACAAGCACAAAGATATGTACACCAACTGAGTGAAATATGAATAAGGAAGAATCGTTGACAGAACAAACAAAGCCAAGATTCACTAGAACCGCGGACAACCGTACATACCAGGCCCTGGGTGCCTGCTTAAGACCATAAAGAGCCTTTCGCAATAAGCACACATGATCAGGAAACTGTGTGGACATAAATCCTAGTGGCTGCTCTGTGTAGACAACCTCCTCAAGCTCTCCATTAAGAAAAGCATTCGATACATCCAACTGCCAAATGGACTAAGAATTCTGAACAACTAAGGACAGAAATAGTCGAAGGGTGGCCATCTTGACCACCAAACTGAACGTTTTAGAGAAATCCAGGCTATACTCTTGCTCAAACCCACGAGCAACAAGACAAGCCTTATATCAATCAATAGAACCATCTGATTTTTGTTTGATCTTATAAAACCATTTGCATCGAATAACATGCTGATCAGGTGAACGAGGACAAAGAACCCAAGTATGGTTTTGTACCAATGCATCAAACTCAACCTGCATGGCAGTTATCCACTTCGGAGACGAGGCAACTTATAGATAGGTGGAGGGTTCGCATGGAACATGAACATTGGCTAGGGCTTGAAATGGATGACGAGTAGCAGTATATAGATGATAATCAGGAAATGATTTAGGACATAATGGACCTGTATGTGATCGAGTAACTCATGAGGTAAGAGGTGGAATATAGGGTAAAGGTGAACCGGAATCTAGAGCTTCTCCAAGATCAGGAAGAGGTACAGGATCTAGTGAGGCTCGAGTAGGGTAATCATGGTTTTGGGTACATGCCACCCCCAAGTGCTGCTCGGAAATAGAACCAACCAAGGGATGAGACACGGAAGTGAGTTCTGGATGACCAGGGGAAACGAGACAAGGTGACAGAGTGGTCGTTAAGGGATCTAGCAGTGCACGAACAGGGAATGTGTTGGTTGGAAGACTTGCGAGTGATTGAGAGGACTCATCGACCAGTGGAGAGAAGCCAATAGGAGGAGCTGCCAAAGTGGGTGTAGCAGGGGTGGCAATAGTGACAGGAGGTTCGATGACTGAGGATCCTGATACATGAGGGGTAGAAATAGGAAATGAAACAAAAGGACTAATAGTAGATGAGGTGATACCTAAATCAGGAACAACTGCTGCTGAGGTTCGAGTAGTAGATGGAAGTCCTAGAAATAATAGTTCATCAAATATCACATGTCGAGACATATAGGTGTTACAAGAAACAGGATCATAACATTAGTAACCAAAATGTTGGGAAATATACCCAAGAAAAAGGCATTTAGAACTACGGAACATAAGTTTATGTGAGTTGTAAAGACGAAGTAGTGGATAACGTGCACATCCAAAAGAACGAAATTAGAATAATCAAGAACAGTTCCATATAGCTTCTGATAAGGACTGATATTCTGAAGGACACAAGTAGGCAAACGATTAATGACAAAAATTGCAGTTGAACAAGCTTCTACTCAAAAACTTGGTGAGAGATGAGACTGAGCTAGGAATGTAAGTCCCATTTCGACTGTATGTCGATGGGAACTATACACAAGATAAATGATGAATAATGCCACATTTATCCAAAAGGTCTTTAAATGAATTTGAGCAAAATTCATCCACCCCACTCCCACCCCCGTCAGTTTGAAATTGTTTGATCTAATGAGAAAATTAGTTTTCAACCATTGCTCGAAATGCAACAAAAGATTGAAACACGTCAAATTTAGCTTTTATAGGATAAAGCCAGGTGAACCGAGAGAAATCATCAAAAAATATAATATAATATCGAAAGCCTTGAACAGAAAATACTAATGTAGACCATACATCAGAGTGGATTAATTCTAAAGGTTTTGAGGAAATAACATTTATTGTCGACACAAAATTTATAAGCAGAAAGCAAATTAGCAAAAGCATTAGGACAATGTAAGACTCGAGATAAGTGTAAGGCTCTGACTAGGTTGGTAATATGTAAAGTTCTAGTGTTCATGATGCTTAAACATGTACCATTACCCACGGGTACCGAGTCAATCCAGAGTAGGGTTGCTGTTGTGCAAGGGGAGCAGTGTCATTGGCAATGTGTTCATTAGCTCCACTATCAACGAATCAGGCACTATCATCAATATCCAAATTGGTTTGAGTAGCTAAAGCAGCTAGCTGAATGGGAGGATGACGCCCTTGGTATGCAAAATTCATCCTATGATAGCAATCCAAATCAGTGTGATAATACTTGTCACAAATCTGACACTTTACTGCATTGGAAATGGGCTCAAAAGAGGAGTAATCATCATGTGTAGGTGTTTTTCGGCCAAAAACTGGTGCAACCCAAGCAAAAAATTCTTGCCGTGAGACTGCCCAGAATTAAATCTGCCTCTGCCCCTTCCTTGGGCCCCTCGGATGGACTCCAAATGAGGCATGCTGCACGAATTGGCTCGGATGGACTGCAAGCCCACGAGAGGCAGAATTTTGGCCATGAAAATCTCGATGGAAATCACGATCTGAGTTATGGAAGTCACAATCTCGATGAAAATTTCCTCCCTGTTGCCGTGATCCTCGCTGGAGTTTGCGACCGGACGAGCCAAAGAATGCAGCGGCTTTTGCAACCACAACAGGTAATTTTGCAGCATAGGAAAGAAAGGATTTTTCAAATTACTCGAGTGGCATAGGATTGTCTTCTCTAAGAATGTTAACATTTGCCATTAAAAGATTGAATTGTAAGTGAAGACCACCCGCAATGTAGTAAATTAAATAATCCTCAAATATTTCAGATCCGTTCATCCTTAACTCAACAACAATTAATTTAGCAGAATCAAGATAATCACTAACCGATATACTTCCTTGAGATAGTGTTTGTAATTTCCGGCACAGATTAAATAGATCTATTTTGCTCTTTCCAAAAAATTTTGAAGCCAAAAATAACCATACGTCCGCAGAGGTTTTCAGATGAAAAACTAGTGCAAGAACACGATCCGTGAGAGCTGAGTTGATCCAACTTAAATAATACTGATTCTTTTTTAACCAAATCAAAAAATCCAGATTGGATTTTGAGATATAGTGGTATCCGTCCCTTCAACAAAAAATTCGAACAGTTTCTTCTTAAATCCATCAACGATACCCATTCATCAATATTTAGCATATCATATATTTTCTGGTCATCTTTGTGACTATAATGCCATAGCATGATTAAGTTCATCCTTACTTGACCCTTCTTTCGCCTTCGAAAAGAATAACTTTGTATTGGTCAGTCTGCTTGCAAAATGTGTTCAATGTGCAGCTTATATGCCCAGCGAAAGCGAAGTGGGCCTATAACTCACAGGTCTCGGGATCGGAACCCAACTCGTTTATTAAAAGAATTTCATGAAAAGAATAATTTTTATTATGATAGTGAAGATGTTATTAAAGGCAAGGAGGCATAGAAATTTGGTGAAGGAATCCATTGATGAAAGGTTTCAAGCTTGGTTTTCTATTTGAGGAATTGATGGTTTACAAAGGTGCATTAGTATATATAGAACACAGAAAATATCTAGAGTTTGTCTTTTGTGTATGTGGAGGTGTCGACAGTTGGAAATTTCTGGAATTCTGGGCTGCTACATCTCGATAAGCTTTGATTGGACCAAATAATATTGGGCTTTAATATCACCAATAGTCCTAACCTATATGTATATGAATTTGGTATAATGGATAAATTAGTAAATAACTAGGAAATCTATGAATAAGAGCGCGTAATCCAACATATACACTGTATACATTCATTATATAATATTTTATACCAACTTGTTTATTTTCTAGTAAATATTGAGACAATAGCTGTGAATCTTCTATTCACAAGCATCCTTTTATTGACACTAGCTCCATAGCACAGAAATGATATAGCGCAAGAAATCTGTGCCGCACGAACGCAAGAAAAGAGAAAAGAGGCAAAATAACCGTTTTGCCCCTGTGTTAAATAGGGATGCTGTGTTTAACACGAGGGCAAAACGATCATTTCGTCCCTTTTCTTGCGTTTCTTGCGTTGAAATTTCGTGCGCACTATCATTTTTCCTCCTAAGGGTGCGGCAAATCTTTGTGACACCTAGAGGATGCCCCACCCTGCCTGGCGTGTGGTAAATTTTTTCGGCCCGCATCCTGTCCTTACCCAAACAAAAAGAATAGTGTTTATATTTTTCTAATATAATTTTTTATATATAATGTATGATCTGAGCGTGGGGTGAATATGTCATCCTTATCTAGAAGTAGGCAAACGAGTGTGCTCGATTGTCCCTGCTTTATATTTATATATATACATATATATAATTAATCATTAAATAAAATTGACCCCTGAATTTGGATGAGAAACATTACAAAATAGATTTTCGGGATATCCCCTATTCCTTCTATTGATTTAATCTATCTTGCTCGTAAATTAGACAATCCCCATTTTTTCAGTCTCAGCATTCCTCGAATCTCTATTGGAAGTTGAGAGTATTACCTAAAACCCTAAGCCGAATCTCTCTTGGAAGTTGAGAGTATTACCTAACAAGTCATGTTTTGCCCAAAAAATCTACTATTCAATTTCCTTCCTAGAATGGGTGTATCACATAGATTTTGAGCCCTTCCTTAATTCCATCGAATGCTTCCTAGTAATCTCATAAGTATCAAGGGTGGAGTCGAGCACCTGTTGTCCCAGCGGCATCGACTCTAGACACACATGGCTTGCCTAGTGAAGTATGGGGTTCGAATCTGGTTGGGGTCAATATCTGGTTTGACATCTCTGGATTAGTCTTGGTGGGTTCCTCTACAGGGCCCAGCTAGGATACCGAAAGGTGGTTGGGGAGGGCCCTCGGGGTGTTCCGTGAGTGGTTCCCACTATAGGGGCTTATTAGTAAATCCGTGGATCTGAAAGAAGTGGCTGTTATACGCCCTATTTACCTATCAAAAAAAGTATCAAGGGTGGAAGTGATCCTCCTATAATCCATCCCGCCTGCAACATTGAATCGGTCTTCAGGATCATGTCCGTCCATCCTGCTTCCTTGCATCGTCTGAGTCCCTTCGTTGCCGCTTGGAGCTCTGCAACATTACTCGTTCTTGTGCTAAAGTGCACTGGAAAGCTGCAAAACAGTCACCATTGGCGTTCTTACTATTCCTCCACCCACGAGGGGCCCGAGTTTTCAAGAGAACTTCCATCTGCATTTAGCTTTACCCAACCCCATGGAGGTTTTGTCCATTGTACCAATTGCGCTCTTTTTTGTTCCTTCCTTTGTACTGCGATGTTGAGTTGGCTCAACAGGAAGTCGTTCGTTACCTGCAAAGTCTTATTAGCTAGCTCAGTTAATGAACTTATGGTCCTCCTTACCTCCCTCCATATTTGTTCCACCGATTGCTGAACCTCTTCAAATCGTGCCTTACACCTGCGGGTCCACAAACCTGTCTTTCTAGCCGAGGCCATCCACTGTTGTATTCTACCCTTCCACGTGCTTGGATGTGTGAAATGCAACCCCAATGTTGTGGCTGCTCTGCTCCAAAGTTTTGTCGCCAAGGGGCTCCCCGAAAGTACGTGATCTCTAGTCTCTTGTTGTTCAGATGCACAACATTGGTAGGCCAAGATTAGTGTCACACCTTTTCTTATAATCTGATCATCTGCCGGCACACAGTTATGCCAAGTCTTCCAACAACATAATTGAAGCCGGAACAAGATAGCGATTATCTTGTAGGCTAAGAAAATACAGAAATTGCCGTAGAGTCAAGAGCACAAGAACTTCTCCAAAAGAATCCCGAGACGGTGTCCTCGGTTTCCGTTTATTTTCAATTCTACTACAAAATTCGATAATCAATTAAGTCCACAAGCTGGACTTATATAGCCAAAGAAATCAATTAATTTCTGCAATCTGCCTTATTTAGCATAATCGCGTAAATCATTCTACTCAATCAAATCAACTAAAAGCGGTAAATTGCTGAAAATCCTGAAATCAGTTGACTTTAAGATTGACAACAAATTATTTTTAAAAAAGGAAAGACATAATAAAAATGCATTTTTGGCAAGGAGAACATCAAAATTTGCGAAAATTGATGTTTCACATGGAGCAAAGCTCAACGTGCAGCTTTGTGCGCGCCAGAGAGACGATTCTAATGCCACGTCACACGATCCATTCGGACACATGTAGCCAAAGTTATGGCTGATTAACTCCAGATGCTCCTGCATCAATAATGCTATTTTTGTTGGGAGCTGTTAGAATAAATAATTAATTCGTTTAATTAATTAATCTTAAGCCCACTTAACCACAAGCCCGTCTAACTACCCAGTCCAATCTCTATATAAAGGCCTCATGCCTACAGAGATTGATACGACTCTCATAACTCTCATGCGCTGAGAAACCAGAACAAATAAGTTTTCTTTCGCTTGTTCCCAATCACCATCGGGGAGGAGATCTGGTTTGTGGATATTACAGGGACTTTTATAGACCCTTCAACGTGATCAATTCATTCTAGGAGACTACGATCCAGTAACGCTTCCGCATCAATCAGGTACCAAATACGATCCGTTGGTATTCAGATTCGTTCGTACTCAGATTTAAGTTGATTAGATCCGTTCTAATTATGTCAACAAAAAGTTTTAAAATAAACCTTTTGTAAAAATAACTTTAAACAAAATTATTTTCCAACAGAAAATAGTTAAGGAGCCCAAGAATCTCACAATCGTATGAATCTTCCTCTCCCGAAGGAAACCAATTAGGTTATAAGATTTCTTAGACTCAACCACCGTGTGACCTTGGAGGTATATATTTAACCTGACCCATTATTAGATAGGTTCTCTAAGACTTAATTTTCTGGTCATAGGTAAGTTGTATTGAATTTGAGGCAAATTAAATTCAATCTCATAAACCCATTTCCTTGATTAGCCCAGTTAATTGGAAGCACATAAACTCATTTTATTTTGACTCAAAAATAATTTAATACAAAACAAGTTTTAAAATAAACCTTTTGTAAAAATAACTTTTTATAGATGTAGATGATTGAGATCGTTTTCTACGGATAAGATTTTTGTAACAGCAGACATTATCTAGTTCTTATCTTTATATATAGAAGAACTAAAGAGAATAAACAATAAACTTTTCACAATCAGTTTAATCTTCTCGTTTTTACTTTCCTACAGATTCTTTAGTTTACAACACATTATCAGCATGAGTTGCTCTTTTTCAGATCTCTCCAGGTTTTCTTTATCTATCATAAAGCATCTCTACGTTCTTCTTTATTTATGCTATAAAAGACATGGATATTCAAGAGCTGACCGATTATTAATTTTTTCTTTAACTACGAGAGTCTGTTAAAATTTTTGTGTTTTAATATTTTTTAACAAATTTGTTGATTCCTGTTTCTAAATTAATTCCATTGGCCTAACACACATACTCGATCGCTTGTTCTTTAAAAATTTTGTACATCGTCTGTTATCATATCAAGATTGTATGATTTAATAAATCTCATTTTCATGGAATTTCGATTGATCTGAAGGGTTTGCAGAATTGTTGCCTAGTGATTTTTGGGGATATGTGTGTTACGGTTTGTTTGTCAAATCCATAATCTCATCTTTGTTGTGCAAAGTAAAATAACTGCTAAAAATTCTCATTAACATGAGAAGTTATCAAATAATTACGGCGTGCATTTTGGAATAACTGTGCGTGCACATTTTTCCACGCTTGCATAAGAATAGTATCTATATCAACTTTACATTCATGTTATATATATATATATATATATATATATATATAAGAATAGATTTTGTTTGTTGCGTGAATCAAGTTACGTGAATCATGATTGCTTGAAATAATAATTTGTGGAGAAAAATCTGGACAAGTTTGTTGCAGTTATTTTTTTTCTTTCTATTTCCACTTTTCTTTTTGTATCCAGAATTCATACATTTTTTTTAAATCTAATTTATTTGTGTTTGGGTTTAGGGTTTAGGGTTTAGGCAATGGCACATCTCGCAAAATTGGACTTCAATGCATTGGACATTACGGGATAAAACTTTTTATCATGAGTTTTGGATACTAAGATCCACCTAAAAGCAAGAAGCTTAGGTGAGGCAATCAAAGCTGCAAATAAAGCAATGCCACAAGATCGAGCCAAAGCATTGATCTTCTTGAGGCACCATATTCATAATGAGCTCAAGACTGAATACCTGACGGTTAAAGATCCGTTAGAACTATAAACAAATCTATAAAAACGCTATGGCCACAAAAAATTTGTGCTCTTGCCAAAGGCACGTTATGATTGGACCCACTTGTGCCTCCAGGATTTTAAATTTGTTAGTGAGTATAACTCAACGTTATTTAAAATAACGCCTGTTTTGAAATTATGTGGTGAAAACATCACAGACTCTGAGATGCTGGAGAAAATATACTCAATATTTCATGCCTCCAACATAGTCCTGCTACAACAGTTCCGAGAGCGAAAGTTTATTCAGAACTCATTTCATGCTCATGGTGGCCGAGCCAAATAATACATTGCTCCTGAAAAACCACCAAGACAGACCTAGCGGGTCTAAGCCATTTCCATAAGCAAATGGTTTAAATGTCCAACGACACAATCGTTGAGTGAGAGGCCAACATTTCCTTAGGCGTTACTCAAACAGGGGGAGAGGTAGACACAATTTGGATAAAGTACCCCCCAGGGCATCAGGTGGGCCACAACAGACCTGTGGAAATATGAGGATAAGTGTTACCGTTGTGGTAAGAAAGGTCATTGGTCCAAAATCAGTCCTGTATAAGAGTTGTTGCCGGATATCTAGCATCCATGAAAGCACCAAAACTGGCCCCAGAGGGCCATACTATTAAGACCGAGACAAACTTTGTCCAACCCATGAAAGACCTAGATGCATCCACTAGTACAAAATTGACTGCATATGATTTCTTTGATGCTGATCAAGATGATCTTCTCTAGGATATTTATTGCATTTTTAAGACTATTTTA
>JAOWBN010217667.1:0-13445 GCA_028565015.1 Pinguicula moranensis
GATTGTTCAAGAAAAGAGGGTTTTGAGTCACCATTCTGAAGCCCTGATCCGATTCTTTTCTTGCCTTGTTATGAACTCAATATTGTGTGTTTGTAGAATGGTTCATGCCTTAAGCATGAGCTAAACCATTAAATCTAGTGGAACAATGTAACCCTTAAAGAACTCGGGGAGATTATGGAATGTTTACCATGTTTAGTTGTCTTTACATTGTTGATGTACATGGTACTCTTGTATTATCAGTTATGTAAATACCCTCGGGTCTAATGTATGACTCTGATGGAAGAAATATGCATTGGCTTCAAAAATAATTTCTATCACAATCGTTGACGGTTTTAGCATGGTAAAAGACGAAGGAGATCAATAAAGTAAACTAAAGAAAAGTTGGGAGGAAAAATCTGTAAGTCTAAGTTTGAACAAGGGACTGACCTGAAAGTGAGAAAACCCCCACAATTCTGACTGTGGATGACACCTCAATGTATGAAGTAACACTAAAGTTGGTTATGACTGTAAGCATAAGAAGTTGCATGACTTGGAATTAGGTGTCCACTATTCCACACACATCCTCATTGTGCACTTAAGCTTTGATTTATATCTGCTTGCTTGAGGACAAACAACGATTCAAGTTTGGGAGGTTATGGTGATGAACCGACTTTATATCTAATAAATACAGACTATTTGAGTCTGATTTGGCTCAATAAGCATGATGGGACACTCATTTTATATATGTCTTTCTTCCTTTTGCAGAAATAAGTCATTTATTACTCTTTGAGAGAAAAGGAAAAGAAGCAACTCCAAAAGTAGAGGTTTTGTCCCAATTATCCAAGATGTGACACCAATTCTTGATCCCATGACTATGCAAGGTGATATGTCACGCCACACTTGATAGGCGAATGAATGTACCCCTGCACTGTACTGAAAGCTTTCACGGGAAGCTACTAAAGTGGTATAAAAGGCAGAAATCAATACAAAGAAAGATGAGAAGCACGAGAACGAGATTGTTCAAGAAAAGAGGGTTTTGAGTCACCATTCTGAAGCCCTGATCCGATTCTTTTCTTGCCTTGTTATGAACTTAATATTGTGTGTTTGTAGAATGGTTCATGCCTTAAGCATTAGCTAAATCATTAAATCTAGTGGAACAATGTAACCCTTAAAGAACCCGGGGAGATTATGGAATGTTTACCATGTTTATTTGTCTTTACATTGTTTGATCTTGCTGTTATTCATCCTCATTTATTTATGTCTGATCAACATGAGTAGATGCACTAAGCGTAATGGGAGGTCAAGAAACACAAGTTATGCTAGACATAGTAAGGTCTACATCGGTTGCTATAGCATGAGAATGCCTATAGAATCGGTGCTACCGTATGAGGATCACATGAGAGTAATGTATCTGTTTTATTTGTATGTGACATGGAAAGATGTTCATCTATAAACCAATGAAGGATGCTTATAGCTTGAGAGAGATAAGGGTCTAAGATAGGTGAATCAAGTAGGCACAATACGACAATTAATTCATGACTAATCAGATTATAATTCTTCCTGAGGGACTTAAGTGGTGAAGTTGCAATCCCCCTAGATATCTCAAACCTCTGTATTAGATCTATCTTCATTTCACTGCATTTTAATCATATTTGTTCTTTGCCTGATTTGTAGTTTAATGACTAGAATATTATCAATATCAACTCAGTTATATTCTGTTCAAATTGCATAAAACTTGTGAATGTTAGTAATTGTTTATCCCAATCCCTGAGGTTCGACATCATTATCATCACTTTATTACTTATATGACGTGTATACTTGCACCAAAAAGTGCATCCCGTATGTGCGCATCAATGCTTGAGTGAATTCCTCTCATCGCTCAACTCGTTACACTGGCGTATAACTTCTTTCCAGCTCTTGAACCATCTATAAGTTCGAACTTGTAGGCATCCATAAATCCTTCCTCCTGGTTTCTACGTCACCCCAGATGCTGCCCATTGATCTTGGACATATGGGTTATGTGTTCATCAGTTAGGCTATCAAAGGCTAGAATCTATTTAACACCTGGAGGCATATCCACTGAGTGTTAGATTCTTCATCTACAATAGCGGCAAAAGCTATTTCATGTGTCTCGTACATTACTTGAAGAGTATGCCATATTTCCTTAGTTGATCTACACGTGTTGATTCTTCTTACCACTACAAGAGGGAGTGCAGCTAGCAAGGCTCTAAAAGCACGAACACTACCAATTTCTGTCTCCATGTCCTCATCATCCCACTCCTCCCTTGGTTTGAGATTCTCAATACCTATGATCTTGGGAGGTGACTACCCATTGCTTACTTCCTCCCAGGCATAGTGATCCACAGCTTCTCCTGTATGCAAAATCTCCATCTTAAATAAGTATGTTGGATGAATTGTAGTGGCCGATGATAAAAGGGTTCTATATGGAAGGACATACTAACTAAACGTAGAACCACGTGCACCTTTAAACCAAGGTACATCTGACGAACCAAGCTTTGATAGAAATTATGTTATCCAGTGTAAGTTAACAATATATTTATTGATCGTGCATGAATTAAACTGACATGAAGAGTGATAATGTAGTTTGGTCTCAATCACCTACTCTGTGAGGCCTAGCCAAGTATAAGAAATTTTGCTATTGAAATTTTATAGTTAATACAAGTCATCACCATTCACTAACCCCGTGATAATGGTTTTGATATTCACTTAAGTATGACCCTAACACAAGATTTTACAAGTCATCACCCTTATAATAGTGTTTGACCCAACTAAATCCCCTATGAACAATTGACAAGAAGCAAGATCTCGTGATTCCTATCTCTTATAACTTCATCAACCTTATTCTTCACTATGTTGCTTCTCCTCCTCTTGAACTCAATTACACCAAGTGGTGCTCTTCGACAAAGTCGCTCAACTCACGCATGAAAAAATTCTTGGGATCAAAGGGGTGCTGCACAAATCCTACATGCATAGGTATTTATACAAGCCAAGTGTCTTCACAAGGAAAGGTCTTGTGCGTTACTCAACTTGTTCTCCATATACTTTCCTATACCATGAAACACTCCCTTGGTAATAGATCTAGTTCGCATGATAATCCTCGACCAACTAGGATTGTTTTCTTATTTGTCACCTACTATGTAGTCGACTCAATCTCTTTCCTTCTTTTCGCGATATGGAAGGCCTCCTTCCTTACATAGACTCCTTGAATCCTATGCATGTGAGTGCACGTCTATCTATGCATATGTCCCAAAACATTTGCGTACCTTGTCCAAAAATATCGCTCACACCACATTTAATAAAGTTGCACTCCTCTTTTCTCTCCAGCTGTCATGGTACCATCGTATGCTCTACCCAAAAAAGTAGTGCACACTTCTTGTTGTTCCATTTGCCATTATTTGCCAAATGATATATTGTAGTTAGCCCACTGCTCGTCATCCCGCAAGCACATCCCCAATTCAATGTTGGTTCTCTAGTAGCGCCCTGCATCCCGCAAGTGCTTCTTTTGAAAGCTTCAAATTATAACCTCCTAGTTTGAAATGCTACAAATGGAGGATGAAGTTGTGATGTTTAACTCAAAACCGATGGGCACTTCAAATGAGGCATTTCAATTAAGAGAACACTGCTCAGATGAAACATTTGTTAGGATTGGTCTCTACTTTAGAGGTTCACACCAAAAGTTGATGCTATTGAGAAAGCAAGAGATGTGAAAAAAAATAAAGCTAGATGAGCTAATGGAAGCACTGCAGACTTAGGAGATGAACATGCTCCAACCTATGAGAGAAAATGGTCTAGCTCTTAAATCCAAGATGGTTTCAAATGAATCTGAAGATTTACGTGGCCTTATTCTCTAAGAAACAAGACAGGATCGCTAGGCGGTTTGGTAAGAAAAGGTCCTATCAAAAGCCTGGCAGACACTACAATCCAAAAGGAGAAGCTACAGTCAAGACAAAAGACTCTGATTTGTTTAGAAAGGTCCAGTGTTGAGAGTGTAGTGCTTTCGGACATTTCCAGAAAAACTGTGCAAACACTCAACGGAAATAGAAGGATAACTTATTGAAGACCACCGTGAGTGATAGTTTTTCCGAGGGCAACTCAAATGATGAACAGAATGGAAACAATCAGATCACCTTTATCGCTACTGTAAATCTAATTATAACGAATCTAATAATGAACAAATACGATAATGAATCGTGTCTTTAATGCAGAAGCATATAGAATCATAATCCTTCATTTGATTATGTCACGAACACAAACTAGGAGTCTCTTTGTAATCCACGAATAAGATATCGCATACGCAAATGATTAGGCAGCGATTCGAGAAAAATTGTATATATGTTTCTAGAGTGTGTCAATAGGCGTACTGAACGTCTCTTTATAGGGAAGGATTAGAGTTTAGTAATTAACGTATAATTACATAATTGACCCTAAACCTAATTAGGATGGTAGAATCTACCATTATAAGAACTCTTAATATTAGGTAATTAACAAATAATTATTATAATTAATTTAATTAGACTTATTGTATATTTTATCTAACATCTCTCACTCGACTACATAAGTCGTATTACAAAATACAGTTTTCAAAATCTCCCGACGCTTCATACGAGAAATAAATCGTGTGACCATAAAGTAACTAGTTGTGTTATATTAAGTCATCATCTAACTAGTATGACACATTCAAAACAACGATACGCCAAATCCTCTTTACATCACCGATAGCTATGTATCCCTTTTGCTCTAGAATATTTGGTTATATACTTAATGTAACCGCCATGCCTAATATGGTGAAGCTAGACAGATTGTTCCTTAGACACTAATGATCATCCGTATAAACTCGATTGCTTTCCTAGTATGGTCCGCTGAACTATATAGATCATAGCCATTGGATAACATACTAAAGTAGCATCATCAATCCATAGCTCTAAGTCAAAGAGTAACATCTAAGTAGACAAGCGTATGTCCGTGTGATCACACAATGACAATCAGGAGATTTTTTTTGTCATTTTCACAACGATTGTTTTGTAGTATACACAATATGATATATGTGTGAGACACGACTCCTACTGAGGTGGGCAAGTCACTTACTTATGTTATGCAAATCACAGCCGTTGATAAATATACTTAGTCTTTATCCTCTACATTTGGCTTCAAAGTTTTTTTTGATACATATTGTCCTAGTGGTAACTCAAGGGTCCCACATCCGACTAATCCGCAGGATGCGTCAGCATCGGGCACACTTTGCACCGGTAAGTCGCGGGCCGAAGCCCTAACCCCGAAATATCCTCTAGCAGGGTTTGACCTCTGTATCTCTTGGAAAACCAGGAAGCAGAGCCACCACTAGGACAACATATCGCGGATTATGGCTTTAAAGTTTTAATGTAACAACCCAGACATATCATATTTGATTCACTTAGAATCTCATTTCATACCAACTTAAGCGACTGTCCAAAACATTTATCAGTCTTGTCCTTCATGCTACACAAGCATAAGGACGATTTCCCGTATAATAGGGCCAATCATTAAGATTTTGTGGCATTTATTGTGCCTTATTAATTGATTGTATACACGAGAGTTTAGCATGAGGACGATTTCCCGTGTAATAGGGTCAATCATTAAATTTTTGTGGCATTTATTGTGTCTTATTAATTGATTGTATACACGAGAGTATTGCTCAAATGAAAGCTAACATCAATTTCATTTCATAATAAATTGTTACAAAAAATGTCCTTATTATTTACTAGATGTGATCAAACCCTACGTAATCCAAGAGTCATGACATGAACTCTAAACGCATCTCTAAGAATGGGTTTGATCATTAGATCAGCAATCATCTTGTCAGTAGGAATATACTTGATACTTATTTTCGCTTTGTTGACAGCGTCTCGAACAAAGTGGTTGCATATCTAGATGTACTTTATCTTTCTATGGAATTTTGGATCCTTAGCGAACTTAATCGCTGCAGTATTATCACAACTCAGCTCCACAGGATTATCGGGCCTCAAAGTTAAATCGAGGTATTGTAGGAAGATTCTGAGCGAGAGTGCCTCTTGCACAGCTATGCTGCACGCAAAATATTCTGCTTCCATGGTGGATAAAGAGATGCAGTCTTGCTTCTTGCTGCACTAAGATATAGCTCCTCCACCCAGGATGAAGGCATATCCAAAGGTTGACTTGGACTCGTCCAGGTCACCTCCTCCCCAATCTGCATCCGTGAATCCCTTTAGACACAGGTCTCCTCCTCGATAACATAGAATTAAATCGACCATTCCAAGAAAGTAATGAAAGATCCTCTCGATTGCTTGCCAATAAGAATGCCCTAGGTTGCTATGGTAATGGCTCACCAACCCAACCGTGAAGCAGATGTCTGGTCGTGTATGAAACATTGCGTATATAAAACTGCCTATGGCACTTGCATAGGGAACAATGCTCATTTCTTCCTTTTCCTTATCTATTTTTGGGCATTGATTGAGGCTTAGTGCCAGAAATTTATCAACAGGGTCAGCGGGATTAGAGTAATGCATCCTGCATCGTTCTAATATTTGTTTTTTTATATATGCCTGTTGGGACAAACCAAACGTTTTCTTAGAACAATTTTTGCAGATTTCAACCCCTAGGACATACCTAGATTCACCCATATCCTTCATCTCGAATACGGAAGCTAACCACTGTTTAGTGGAATTGATCATTTTCATGTTGTTTCAACTAGTAGTATTTCATCGATATATAAGGAGAGAAACATGATTCATTCCTTTGTCTTTAGGACATAAATGCAACAATCTTCATCTATCATGGTGAAGCCATATAAACTAATGGCCTCATGAAATCTGAAGTATCACAATCTAGAAGACTGTTTAAGTTCATATATGGATCTTTTAAGACGATATATCTTGTCATATTGATCTGCTGAGACGAACCCAACAGGTTGATCCATGCAGATCTCTTCCTCAAGTGTTCCATTGAGCAATGCAGTCGTTACGTCCATTTGAAATAGTTCGAGATCCAAATGGGCAATCAGGGCTAGAATTAGGCGAATTTAGGCAATTCTCATGATAGGAGAAAATGTATTTTCGTAGTCTATACTCTCGATTTGGATAAAATCTTTCACCATGAGTCAAGATCTAAACTTGTTGATTGATTCATCTGCACCGCCCTTAACCTTGAATGCCCACTTGCATCCAATCAGTTTTTGGCGATGTGATGGATCAACAAGTTCCTAAACCTCGCTTGTTTGCATTGAGTCCATTTCATTCCTCATGGTACTTAACCATTTTCTCCACCGCGTGAGTCCATAGCCTTGTTATAAGAGATAGGTATGTCTTTGGACTAGTTGATCAATCCAGTTTTTCACTGTAGTTATCTCTTTATCTCTTGCCAAATCTACTATCTTTTTTGTTTGGCTCGAGTTCTTGGTTCCCTCCCTTTACTTCTCACCACCCTTTTCTTTGGTGGTGGTGTGCTTACTTGATTTGTTTTGTTTTGAGTCATATCACCTAGTGGTGGGAACCTCTCTATCGATACCACTATATCCTCATCCATATTTTTCTCTTCCTGTTCCCTTACAAGTTCAATAATATAGATCAGGTTTGAGGCAGAGGTTCTACTTGATGTGGAGCTACCCTCCGTTCCCCTCCTTCCTAATCTTTCAAGGTTTACCTGCTTACTCCCAGACCCAGTTTCTTCTGTTTCCTCCTCTGCTATTGAATTTATCATCTTACCATCAACCTGTGAGTCATAAAATAGTTTTCATGTCCAATAAAGCTAAAACCCCTATATAAAGTACCTTGGCACGTAAGATTAAGTCACATTATGAATGGGCTGAAAATCTAATGACTAAGAAGAATGAGATTCTTGTTATAAGATTTAAATAGTCATTGAATAAGAGTTATTAAGCCAAATAAACTTTAATGTGCATAGAGATGTGCATAGGACTCTCAAAAGTTAAAACCTGTATAAGGGATTCATATTTCTCAAAGATAATCGAGGGATATAAGACAATTAAGAGTTATTTGTAAGATATCCAAGAGGAATTAGAAATGCAAATTTGCGAGACAACTTTGTGCTTGACCATAATCCTCGAAGTAAAGTATTACTTGAAGATCTCGAGTTTGATGAGATCGGTCCCAATGATGAACCGGCCCCTGATAAGGATTAGGAAAAGAAAACTACACCTATTAAGTTACCTCTTCATTGTAGTGGGAGGGTTGTGAGACAGACTAAAAACTATGGACTCTGGTTCCCATCCCTAAACCCCAATTGGTGGTCATGCAGCCGACCCTCAGAGGTTTTACCCACTCCCCAAATTTGTTTGATTTCACCATGGCGCCACTATCACAGAACGATGGTTACAAACTAGAGAAGGCTACAATGGGAAATTGGAAGTAACAAAACGTGCTTGAAGATTAGAACGGTAAGGTGACGATGAAGAAAGCAAAAGACTCAGAAGAAAAGTTCACAACAAAGAGCCTGAACGTCGCTCAAGGGGAAGCGAGAAAAGTCTAGAAAGTTAAAGTGCTATATGGCTATAACCATCAAACTTGGAGGATTCATGATGTAGGTTGAAAAAATACTGTTAAAAAGCCCATCAAATATTGGGTCAACCCACTACCACGAGGAGAAGATTCGCCAAGTACATGGCCACCTCAAAGACAGGCCAGGTCTCGAAGAATCTTCTCCGCGCCTTCATATATGAGATCGAGGAGAAGTGGCCTCATAACACCTGCAAGATCCCTCGAGATGGGTACATACATTGCCCTGGCAGGGACTTGACGAGCATGGCCCCCAAGTGGGGTATAAGGTTAGTCTTCACATCACTTGAGCTCGAGGAGAAATGGCCTCGTATCACCCACAAGATCCTTCAAGGAAAGCACATGCATTCCCTCAACAAGGTTGGAACAACTGTCGTCTGACAAGCTTATTCCCTCGAGCCACTGACAAAGGAGATAAGAAGCAATGGCCATCACCCATAAGTGGGCCCTGCGATTGACTGTCATATCCATAGAAAAATACCGATGTACCCTTGTATGAACTCTATAAATAAAAATTCTTGGGAAATATATTCGAGTATACTTAAACTTATTTTCGTGTATCTCTTGTCTATGAGAATTGCATGGTGTAAATCAAGGAAATTATCGAAATACACACAAGAACCCTTCGTACGTATTTTCCGTTGTTTCATCACAAGTGATTGGGGATCGCAAAAAAAAGATGTTATCACTGTCTCAAGGATGTTATGTAGACAAGATGGTTGCAAGTATAAGATAGAAAATTCCAAGAGGCGAAATTTCCCTTCTAAACATGGAGTTGTCCTTTCGAAGGAACAATGTTCAAAGATACCTCAAGAGGAAGAGGACATGAGACGTGTGTCCTATGCTTTGGCTGTGGGAAGCTGCATGCATGCCATATTGTGTACTAGGCTTGACATATGTTATGTTGTAGACATAGTGATTCTGTATCAATCAAATATACGATTAGGTCACTGGATTGCCGTCAAGACAATGCTCAAGAATCTTTGGAGAATGAGAAATTGTATGCTAGTGTAATCGAGTGGAGATATCATCCTTATAAGATATACTAACTCTTATTTCCATGCAGACAAGGATTACTAAATCCATGTATGGTTATGTGTTCACCCTTGATAGTAGAGCCATTATATGAAAGAGCATAAAACATAGTTGTATTACTGACTCTACCATGGAAGTCGAGTATGTTGCTGCTTCAGAAGATGCCAAAGAGGCCGTATGGCTCCAGAAGTTCTTGGTTGCGCTAGAAGTTTTTTTAGACATGGACAAGGCTATAACACTCTTATGTGACAAAATAGGGTTGTTGCCAACTCCAAGGAACCAATAATCCATAAGAGGTTGAAGCATATCAAGAGGAAGTATCATCTCATCAGAAATATAGTACACAGGGGAGACATCACCAAAGAGAATATTGCGTCTGAGGACAATCTAGCTGACCCTTTTACTAAATAATTTGACTGACCCCAATGGTCTGCTTGGTTCATGGTTAAAGTCATTTGTTTGTGGTTCATATTAGCTTGTACTTGCATCATGCATTATATTTTCATGAGCATACCTTATTTGTTAGTTTGATGTTTGAGCTTATATGCATTTTGTATCTTTTCATTCAAATTTAGCAACATGTCAACCCCATTATCTTCGAAATTTATCGTTAATTTGCTCAACTACGATCGATCTTGGATGTACACCGAGCGCAAGGGCGACACAGCTCAGCCCTAGGGATTTGTGATTCCCATCAAAACCACTGAGAAGGTCTCAACTATCATCATTGATGAAGATGCTGCGTCTGAGGAGGGCAATGAGGGAAATTGTTCCCCACTGGCTTCACCTATGGCTAAAGGTAATTTTACTAAGCAATATTCTTTCTCTGAAAAGCTTTATATGTTACGCATTGGAGAGTAAAGGATGTCAAGAAACATATCTACTATGTTCTATTTTTGGATGCTTGTGGGACACATGATGGACTGATACCATTGATATTGGAATTTTTGAAAACTTTTATTGTAATTTGTTTTTGCTTGACAATTGTTTTGTACGATTTGGACATGTCCTAACTACTCATGTTTAACACTAATGTTTATTGATTTGAGCATTACTATTCGTAGTATGTGTTTACGTCAATATTTGTTGACTTGCATGGATTTGTGCCAAATAAAGTCAAATGGGGAGATTTTTTTTTTTTTTTATAAGCCAAATTTTATAAATAAGGTAAAGTGTATGTACAAGAAAAAAATAAAGCGAGAAACAAAACAAATATTTATAGGCCTAAGACAAGGCGTAACATAAAGTGGGCGATGAGTCTATGGTGGTGAAGTCGGTGATCTTGCTCATGTACTATCTATCCTGTCCTTCCGGTATACCCTCCATTATAGCTAAGGGTGCGTGTGTATGGCTCCCCTAACGTCATGAATGCACCAGCATCTCCACATTCAGTTCAACGCCATCACCCGCTCTTCACCATGTCTTGATGTCATGACTATCAACTTATCGATATCCTTTTTTGTAGGACTATCGGTACATAGCTCGTTCCAACTTGGTGCGTTATCCCTGTAATGTATAGAAGATATAACCGGTTGGACTAGGATATGAAAGTTCACAAGACAACCATCCAGCCTCTTTCACCCTCTATTCTCATCGCCTTCTTTGTTCCTAATCTGCATGCCATATCTTTGGATATCCCTTCTGTTCACTATGAATCTGCACTTAGTCTGACGGAATAAGATCTCGTGTTGATCCCTTCTCATTGATGGTCCTCCATACTTTATGGCCGCTGTCTAGACACTTGTTGAGATTCAAAATGTATTGTATTGTAAAGGTTCCTTCTGAGTATTCATGTGGCTTGTTTGTGAATGCTCCTTTCGGCTAAGATATAGAGCTTCAATGCGATGGTCAGGTATAATGCCTTCTTTGTTGCATCATGATCCATGAAGAGTTAGAATCTTCAGCGCCTAGCCTTTACAGTCTCATTGTATCAGTGTTGCTAGTCCCTTAGCATTGGCCCCTTCACTCCTTTGTCTTGGAATATCTTCTTTATGGATCTTTATATTTCATGTTCCCTGATCCATGCACTGGTGCATTTTTGGAGAAAATTGCCTCTCCATAAATTGCATCAGACTGCCCGATATTGAAGTGAGCCACTATTTTGACAACTGAGCTGTGATGCTGCTACTAAGATGAATCAATGCAAAATCATCCAAGATGTTTTGGTGATCTCATAGTGGTCAGAGTACACACTTAAACAGAGCAAGATCATCTGCTCTGCATTATGTTGTAATTCTTGCAAGATCCGTCCGAGATGATTGCTGGTCTCTTAATGGTCAGAGTACCCCAACATGATATTTCCAAATTTGGTGACAAGGAATGGTACTACCTCCGTGTAATAGAGGAATGATGTTGATTGTTCATGGACATTACATATTTTTGGCCTTCCCCTAACTTGTACCAAAATGACTACACTAAAACAATCAAAACTGCATTGGACAATAGAAGATGTCAAATACAGCATCTGGTCTGGGATACCTAACCTGTACCATATGGAAGAGCCAGGCAGTAAGATAGCACCAAAATAATTCCACGATTCTAGAGGTGCAGTGAATATATACAAAGAACCTGCTGCCATCTTAAAATGGCTTAAAATCTACCATGTGGTGGAACAACTTCTTGCTGGTTGATTAAACTCCAGGACTGCGAAGTCTGTCTTGTGCACTTCACTAGCAACTGATACCTGCTGCTAACATTGAGAACCACCCTGAATCACAACTACTGAAGTGATCAACAGGAAAAGATCTCCCCAGTGAAAACAAAACAGAATCACCTCAATAAGATTTACAAATGAAGCGCATCTCACTTTCAAATAACCTCACATAATAAGAACAACATATAGAGAGATTTCAAGCAATAAATCATCAGCAAGATAAGTAAAAATTTATGATCTTATTGTTGGCAGACAAAAACAAAATCCAATGAATGAGCAGTAGTTAAAAGGATATGCAGGCCGTAAGATTTAAAATCCAGTCTGTGGAGGAATATGACAGCTGCTTTAAGGCATAGATCTAGAGCCAAGAAGTTCTCTTGATGTTTGATACTATGCTCACATGATTAGTGTCTTTTGACTGGAAATTTTTTAGGTTCCTAGCTTTCCAAATTGACCAGACCATTGATGTCCAGATTGCACTCCAGGCAGATAAATTTACCTTGCTTGGTTTACCTGAGATGAATTCGTTAAGGACTTGAACTTGTGCAACCTGACGCTGCAGGGATCCTGATGGTGATAGCCAGTCCAACAATGAATTCCAGACCAGCAAGATTAAGGGGCAGATATTGAACATGTGTTCCACAGAGTCTAGCCCTGCAGGGCAAAGGATGCATCTTGACTCATGATCAGGGGGGATGATGTGTCGCAACTTAAGAGCCATTTTTGTTGGCAGAGAATTCTGTAGTAGCTTCCAAATAAAGATGAGTACTTTTTAGGAGCCAGAGTCTGCCAAATTGAACTTACATCTCTTGAACAGAGTAAGGAGTATCAGACAGTTCCAGAATTCTTGCATAGGCATTCTTAACAGTGTAAATTCCATCAGCTTCAGAGTTGAAATAATATTTGTCCATGCGGTTGGTTAGAAGTTTATCTTGTAACAGTAGAGATATATTGGAGAGGTCTAGCAGTTCAGAGATTCTTAGAGGCCTTCTCCAAGTCCACTGCCAAGAGGGAGTGTCTCTGAACCTCAAGTCAGAAAGTAGAGCATTTTGGTGAGGTGTGGATCTGAAAAGTCTTGGAAAATGATGTGCTAGAGAGTTCTCAAGAAGCCAAGGGTCCTTCCAAAATCTGATGGCAGAACCTGAACCAATTTTAAAGCTAATGGAATTTATGAACCAATTTGCATTAAGGATTTCTTGAATGTTATTCCACCAAGAAGAGGCATAAGCTCT
>JAOWBN010217678.1:0-23619 GCA_028565015.1 Pinguicula moranensis
TTTTCTGTTATTTTTCTTCTTACCACTGATAAGAAATCCTGTACATACACTTCTTATTATTAATGAATTTGGCTTATAAAAAAAAACACAAGCACTGTTGTTACCTGGAAACAACTTCATTGTCTATAACTGCATTCAACATCTACGGGCTTCAGGATAGCTAGGAATCTTTCCTTTAGTTTGATCACAGTGCTTAGAATCTCATGAAAGGAAACACTTATTGTTTGGCCAGTCCTCTGAAAATTCGTTTATAGTATCCTATTCTTCTGGTGATGGGCTAATGTGCAAAGAAAAATCATTTTATTGTCCACAACATAAATGTACTGATCATCCTTCATGCCACCCTTCACATCCAGGCAAATTAACATTAATATTAACACAAATTTGTAGTAACATTAGCTATACAAACATATAACGCTAATATTGGAAGTAATGGAAGCAGATATGTGATGAGACGCATACTCTAACAGAAAAACAGAGGTGAGACTACCATCAAAACGTTAACTCAATGTAGATCAAACAAATATTGAATAAAAACACATGAATTTAGAACACTGACCATAGATTAGGACATAAATGGAAAAAAGGACTTTATCTACGACGTTCAAATGGAGTCAAAGATTTGGACAAGCTATTTGGGAGAGGGAAGGGAGTAAGGGAGACAAAAATACATTGCCGGAGTGAAAAGAGTCCTAGATTTTTGAGTTCGAAGAGACGGGAATTCGAACAGGTATGAGTTTGACAAGAGACGGACGTTCATGAAAATGGAGATGAAAAGATTAGTTTTACGTGGTAGTTTAGATTTATGTAGGGTGACATTCTATGTAAATAAGACAAAAGAAAGGGTAGTTCGTAAACTGGAAGAAGAGATTACTTGGACTGATTTCAGTCCACCCAACTTTGTCTGGATTGGTAATATTGGATTTAGCCATGAACAGTAACGGATTGCCAAATTACAATCTCGCGACCCAGAAATGTAAACACGACGTATCAAACACCCTGTGTATGTGCATAAACACATTATTCCTGCAATAATCAAACCACAATCGGTCTACCAAACCGGTCCTAAGTTTTTCAACTCTATTTTTGGTTTTAAAGCAAAAATTGATTCCAGTAAATTTCCATTTACTTTTACTGATTGGTTAATAAGCCCCTTGAATTGCATGCATTTTAAACTATAAATGTGACGGGGCTATAAGTTGCAAATGGAATGGAATATATTGTGAATGTAGTTTGGTATGGATGGAACCTCACTGCAGTGTGTTTTTGATTACATGTGAGGTTGCAAATATTAAATCCAGCAGGGGGCGTACAACTGATCTTGCTCATATTAATTTCTGGAAAGGGGAGATAGGAAATTTTCGTGCTCCCTAACTCTATTCATGTACACTGGAACATTGTATTTCACAGTATGGTTTTTGCGGTATAGGTTAGGGTCATCAAGAGAGGTTACTTCCTTTGGACACAACATCCTCAAGGCATAGCAGACTCCCAAATAGTACTATATAGCTACTGAACTAGTGAACAACACTCAATGTCATCCATTCAATCAGCACACAGGAAAGCAAATGAATATATGAAAGTGATACCATTAATGCAAGGAGATCAATGCTACAGGCGTGTAACACAAATGGCCTCAGGGGTGCTTCGCCGAAAAAAAAATATACATGAAAAGAATATGTTGATTCATGTAAATGGTATTAGCTTTCATTACAGTAGCCACCACATTAGTAAATGGATGACTAGAGGCTAGCCTTACAGAGAGAAAATTATGTTAAGGAGTTCGCCAAGATATGTCGTGGTTACTGAAAGGGCAACTTCGATAATATTGGGCTACGGAGTCTTTATTTGCTTTCTATGGTACACTATGTAAATATTTGTTTTATATAAAATTTGGCTTTTACTAAAAAAAAATCTACTATGCTCCCACTAGCTTCTTCTAAAAAACTCATTTTCTAAGAAGACAGCCAATTTGAGACAAATACTTTTGCTCAACGGGATTGTAGAAATTATATTCCAAACACTCTTTCGAATAACCTATAATTATTCATTTATGCATTTTTTTGGACCTAACTTCAAGCTTGTATGAGTTTATCCGCTTCACATAAACCGGACCTTCCTAAATCATCAAATGATCTAGGTTTCGTTTCTACCAAATCTATATCCCATATGGTATGGTATTAATCGTCTTAAATGGAACTCGATTAAGAACATGGGATATAGTTTCTAAGGCAAAACCGACTATTCCAGGAGCTTTCATATAATCTTGAAATTCAGTACTTAAGTATTTACCACCCCGATCCGATTGGAGTGCTTTGATACTCTTATCCAATTATTTCTCAGTAACATTCTTGTACTCTTTAAACCTTTCAAAGACTTGGGACTTATATGTCACCAAGTACATATAACCATATGTAATATGGTCGTCCATAAATTTTATGAAATACGAGAAACCCCCTAGAATTTATTGACATTGGACTACATACATCACAAAGTATTAGTTCAAACAATCCATTAGACCTATCTCATTTTCAATAAAAGGAGTAATAGTCATTTTTAAGTAGGTATGACTCACATGTCTGAAATTATTCACAATCAAATGAGTCCAAATGTCCACTACGGTACCACTTGGATATGCAGTTTATACCTATATGCCTAGGTCTATTATGCTAAAGGTATGAGACTTATGTCTTCTACTTTTCTTTTCTTGGTATCATAAGTGAGCATTGGTTCACTTATGTTCAAAACATATTGATCATTTATACTAGGGCAATACAGTATTGGTTTTCATTCTGAGACAAAGTACAACTATTGTTCTTTGTACTATGGAAAACAGGAAGCAAATATTTCAATTTTAATAAGTTCAAGAACATATAACATTTATTTAGTTCTTACTACAAGCCCCTAGGCATATTGAGATAATAAGTCCAGACTGTTGGCGAAGCAACTTTTTCTCCCTTTCAGACTCATAGGACCACTCCTCCTTCATCCAATTGTCTATTTGATACCTCCCCTTCAAATGATTTAAAATCAAATGTGAATGGGGGATTAGGTATCTTAATACCCAATAAGCATAAATAGACAGTATCTGAATCATTTAGATACATGATGAAGAATCTTCTCTAAGTTTCTTCAATGATTCAAGATAATCCTAACAATTGCATTTCCAATGACCATCCTTGCTAATGGAAGCAAATGCCCTTTTTAGTTATCTTTCCTTTCTTCGCACTACCATTTGCTTTCGTTGCGCTCTTTTGATGCTTTTGCTTCTCAAGCTTAGCACTAGACAACCCTTTGTCTTTTGAAGATGCAAGCAACATGGTACCCTTATCGTTTGTAAGCTCACTCTCAGTGACTATCAGTCTGTTCATCA
The DNA here is from genome assembly GCA_028565015.1 of Pinguicula moranensis. Taxonomy (NCBI): domain Eukaryota; kingdom Viridiplantae; phylum Streptophyta; class Magnoliopsida; order Lamiales; family Lentibulariaceae; genus Pinguicula; species Pinguicula moranensis. Next base: position 3,374 of record JAOWBN010217678.1, read on the forward strand.
ATTCAATCAACAAAACATGAACCACAATCATGTTGAAGTTGATGAAAAATTGTGAATAGATGTTCGGAATGGATTGTAGGATCAAATCCATACAAGAGTCATCTTCCAAAGTCACACCCAAATCTTTCAACCATTTGATAAGACCTAGTATCTTATGCCATGGGTAACTATGGAGGTTTCCTTTTTAATATGATATCTAAACAATTCTTTGTGAAGATTATATCTCTCAGTCATAGACTGAGCCTTAAACAACTCTTTGAGGTAGCCCATCATCATGAAGGCATCCAAATTCTCGCAGCGCTTCTGAAGCTCTGGAGTCATTGTTACCAACATGAGACTTTTTGCTAGATCATAACCTTCAACCTGCTTCTCATAAGCAGTTTGAATTATTCTAGATGAACCCTCTTCCGGAGGACTGAGTTTTAGTGCTTCAAGGACATGAGCAAGTTCCTCGGATCTAAGAACAATTCTTAGATCTCTTTGCCATCCCAAGAAATTTGAACCATTCAATCTACTTGATTCCAAAATATTACGGATGTTCAAATGAACATTCGACATTCTACAACAAACATGTAAAGATAAAGTAAGATTTTGTTATATGCATATGTTCAAAATGAACATAGTAGACTTTAAAACATATCCATTTTACTTCCACTATTTTGCTGCAAATCAATAACCCTCATATTGATTCGAAAGATTTAATAATAGTCAAGGATTCCAATAGAACCATAGTCAAACCTTGAGTTAGCTCAACAAGCTAACTATGGTTACTAAGGGTAGTTAATTCTTAACAATTGCAATACTTTGTAATTCTTTGCTTTTTCTTGGGTAGTTAATGCTTTAACCTTACCAAGACTTAGCCAATAAATCCACAAGGCCTTGAATTAGCACAACAGACCAAGGATTTTAGTTAAGTCAAACACCATTATTCATAAAGTTTATAACTTTCATGATAAAACTTCCTACAAGATAGATGGTCACCTTGAGTTAATTCAACAAATGAACCACCGATCAAGATGACCGTTTTATCATAATAATGGAAGGCATCATCATTTTCAAACACTTTTGAAAAGGGGAGACTTAATTATTATTTGAGGGGTTTGATATGTTTGGTCTCATCAATTTTATTTCTGGCATGCAACCCTATCATTATCATATAATAATAAAGTAAAAAGCATGCTAAATAAACACACATAAACGCACTTTTGAGTTTACATAATTCGTATCCTAACTCTCACATTTTACCTCCCACTAGACTAATGTACATTACATTATTTGAGAAACCCCAATTTATATTGGGGGGGATTGAGGTGAGAAGAGAATTACATCAAGAATATTAGAGAAGCATGGCATGCAAGCCATATTTGAATATGAATGTAACCATTATAAACACACTTCCAAGAAATTTAAGTAACAACAATTATTACATAACCACAATCCTATTGGTTCTAGTCCATGATCAACCACCATGTATTCAAATTATTTCTCATTTAAATGAAAGTATGTAAAGTTAGAGTACTACAAATAATCATCACATGCAAATCATTCTTGAACATGTAGTAGTGTGCATGAGAAACAACTTTGCTCATACATGCCTCGGGTTTGGACAAATTTTGTCCAAACCATGACACGGTTTTTAGGGCTTTCTAAAGGCTTAACCTCTAGTTGTTTTTAAAAAATAACTTATGCTTCAACAAAATCATTAAGGATCAAAACCGTGTACATTTCACTACTACAAAATTTGACCTCAAAATCTACATAATTTGTTCAAAACAAAAGTTAAGATTTCAAGATGCAAATTTCAAGAAACATGCATGCAACATGAACAAATTCATAATTCTTTTTCTTCTAAGATAAAAGATATGTAATATATATTGCATATAATGCAAGAATCAGCATGATGACAATGATACCACTTGTAGGAACTCAATGCTATACTACGTGTCATATGTATCAAAGTGGTTCATAAGCGTAAAGACAAAGGTGTGCATAAAAAAAATTTAATGAATTCCCTACCAAGGATCCATGCTGATTTACTTGGCTTTAAAGCAAGAGCAAGGAGAAATTATACCTCTACTTGAAGCTTTCACAAAGTTCTTCAAGATAGTCTCATTTGTAAGTGCTCAGGTGACCACCCTCTATGGTAGTCCACACCATCAAAGTTCTTGGAGGCTTATACAATACTTTGTATAACATTATATGTGTCTTTGTAGATTGTTAGCTCTTGATTTGTGGTCTAAAAGATGATAAGAAAAATTTCACCTCTTGCTCTAGCTTCCTCTCAGGTAGAGAGAGAAAAAAGAAGAAGAGAAACTTATCTTTTTCTTCTATTAAGACACACAAATGCATAAACCTTAACACATATGGATGTATCAAGGTATTTATAGATTTAGGCGTGCCTATGTAGGCAAGCACATGCTCATGTTAGTGGATTAACTTTTAATGGTTGTGTTCAATGATTTTGTAGAACTCTTCCAGTCAACCTTTATATACAACTCTTTGTATATGAACACCTAATTGCATGTTATTTCATCGGATATGCATACTATGTATGTAATCTTATTGGAAGAAAATGGACTAACTTCATATATATCATATATGAAGTTGTAACAATTTTTCACTAGGCGTTTTTTATCGTTCGCTAGGAGTTCGCCCTTTTTTTTAGATATGGTCACATTGTAATTGTTATTTTCTGACAGTGGTATCTGTAACTCTATTTGTAAATAAAAATTTGGCTTTCCCAAAAAAAAAAACAAAAAAAAAAAACAAACAATTTTTCACTAACTCATTTGTGGATTCCAACTTTGATCCAACTAACTTGAGGTTTAGATGTATTAAGATACATCCCACAAACTTTAGGATATTTTTTTTGTGAACCCATAATTACATTTGAGTCCTTGAAGTAACAAATACTTTAATTTGACCCCTAAACCTCTCTTCCTTTATTACATTTCAGCTCCTCAAGAGTTTTGATGTTATTGTGTGCGACCCTATAGGTTTCAGATAACTTGGCAATGGACTATGAATTAACATAATCTCATATTATGATTAATGAATTAAACTCTTTTAATTCATATCCATAGACCATGAGTGATATCTAACAACATATCATGGTCACCCAAATATTGAAAATAGTCATATTAGAAGCCTATCCATTTCTAGAACTTGCTCCCATGTAATTATTATTCCTTCACTTTGATCATATCTCAATCTAGCATATAGAGTTTATTTGTCATCCTCTTTTGATATATGCTTAAGATTTCTTGCACCAAAAATCATAATCTTTGAGTATTAATTAGAAACTCTTTTCTAATTAAACTAGTGATTTGCAAAGGCTTCTCATGATTTCTTACAAATGGTCATAGAGATATCTGTTCCTAACTATTTATGAGTGGTTAATCATTTATTGATCGCTCAAAATACTTTCGTACTTCATACCACGTTCAAAACTATCCATTGTTACCCATTTACGATGTAACTCCGACTAGAATCAAATTGTGACATCCATACTCAAGATTCAATGGTGATCTCAAGTTTAAGGATCACTTACACCCACTATTCTTTAGAGTATCTACCATTGACAATATAGTGATGTCTAATTGGATCAATCCAATGTACTTGTCAACTACAAACATCAATGTTTTAACTTATGCATCGCTATAACATAATTGATGAGATCAACAACTCTCTTGAAAAGGAAGCAGCTTAGAACATGCTAATCTATCTGTATTAATGATGCTCTGTCTCACTAATACTATGATTAGCGATATTTAGTATTCATAACTTGGTTATAGTGGTCTCATTATTACAACCTCTTTGTGATCCACTCTAGGGGTGGCTAATCAGACGGTCGGATAACGTGTATCTCGAATCCCCATCGTCCGAAATCCCGATTACCCAAAATAATTTGGGTAATTGGGATACGGTTCGGGGTCGGGTCCCTATTTGGGACTCCCAACAGTATGCAAGATGAGTCCGGGTACGTAACCCAGAAAATGGTTTACTACCCTTTTTTTTTCCTTTTAACGTTTTAGCATTTTTAATTAATTCTTACGCGACTGGCGACTTTACACAAACGAACATTTTCAGTTTTCTAATTTACACTTTTATGTTATAGTTTACTCCTCACGTTTCTTCTCTTCACTGTTTTACTCTTACGCGATCGCGACTGCCGGTGTTGACTCACTTTCACTGTTTCATTTCATTTCACATCCATTGTTACTTGAGAGCCATCGCCCGTCAATAATTTCCGATTTCCACGGTAAAACTAACGATTTCCCGACCAAACAACAACCAATGGCAGATTTACGTCTTTTATTTATATTTTGTCCGAATTATTTGTGTTTAGGGTTTTCGGATTCCCCAATTTCTGACAATCAAAATTGGGCTTAGGCGTTCGTAAATTTGTTCTGTGATTTGTCATTTGTTTGTGTCGTGATAATTGATGTACTATAAATGATTTTGTCCGATTGTTTGTGTTTAGGATTTTCGGAAATTGCCATGAGAAGTAGAAGTAGAAAAAAGTAGCCTCCTACCTACTTCAGAAAAAAGAAGTTTTGACTGGAAAAATAAATAAATTTATGTTTTCAATTTAACCACTATTATACTATCTCAGGCTTGCCTAGAGGTCCAGTGTGTCACGACCGTGAGCTCGAGGTTCGGTTGGGCGTGTACTCTCGTGCGCCCAACTAGCAGAACAGAGGTTCAGAAGCGATCCAGCGCGCAGAGTTCGCATGAGGCGAACGACATATGCACCACATGGAGGTTCTGTCGAGCCAACGACACATTTTATGGACCATGAGCAATTATCTCTCAGCAACATAGGTAAAATATTACTATGTGCCGAGGCCAAGTTCGATTTGGGGAAGCTTTGCTCAGAGATGGCTAAGGAGTTGTGCAAACTGCGCGGCCGGCGAGTGAAGTGAGGAAGAGTTTCGAATTGGCCGAGCAGATGTCATATTGTCTCGGTCAAGACGAGCTCTACCTCGGACGATTTGGCATTTGATGAGCAACTGCCAAAGCAGATTTCCAGTTGAAGAGGTTTGGCTCGAGGATGGTCGAGATGATGTCGAACAGGTGCGAAGATGTGCGAGCAGTGGTGAAGTGATTTCGAGTTGCCCGAGCAAACAACCGATCCCATTGACCAGGACGGTGTCTACCCCGAGCAACTTAGCAAAATAATGCTATGTGTCGAGGCAGGGTCAAGTTTGGGGGCGTTTGGCTCGGCGGTGTGCGAAAGGTTACTATTGCTGCTCGGCGCGCGAGGGAAAAGAGCCTCTGAAGGGTCCGAGTGCTACAGTACCGCGAGCGACGGGATTTTCCAGCGACTTTTGGCAGGCGACTTCGGATAGAGTTCTGGAGCGGGAATCAAGGGATCTGATTCCACCTTCCATAAGAGTCCCTGGCAAGAGACCTTTCCACGTGGGGAAGATCGTAACAACCTCCTTGTACCTGCCTGGGAAAGCGTCCAAGTGCGAAGAGGTCTTGGAGAAGATTTTGGATCGCGGCGGATTTGGTGGCGAGATTTACGGACCTTCCTGTTAGGAGTCTAGGACTCTAGATAGGATATAAACGAGAGGAATTCGGCTCTAATGTACAGAGTACGAATCTGAAAAGAAAATATACAAGTGCTTGGGTTGTGGGAATCCAAACCAGGGGCTCTAGCTAGTGCGTATGCTAGTTCCGGTGGGTTTCGACCGAGTTGTGGTCGGAGCTCGTAGTTAGGGGATTGCGTGATCCTAACTTACTTGTAAGGCCTATTGAGAGGCCGAGTTCTTCTTTGTGAATGAGAGATCAAAGTTGGGTGTGAGATTGTTCTTTGTTCGGGATTTGTTTGAGCGTAGGCTGATGAGACCGTGCAGGTTTCGGCCGGCATACTCTTGTCTTAATTCCGACTTGTGCCATTGTGGTGTTGCACGTGGTGTGTAGCAAAGTTCGTGTTCAAGTAATCGGGCGCGATTGGTGGTGGACCGTCCGGGCGAGTGATTCGTGCGAGGGGCAGTGCGCACGGCCGAGGCGCTGCGAGGAGCGACCAGTGCGCGAGGGTGCTGGTCGAGTGACTTGTTCGAGCGAAAATTTTGGAACCTGAGATAGGGGTGTGAAAGTTGGTATCAGAGCCAGGTTCGACAAGTTATTGTCGTGCTGCTCGTGATATTTGGCACTTGGTGCGAGCCATAGACTCGGCTCGACACCGCGAGATCTAGGCGGGGAGTTGTGCTACTCGTGACGTGTTCGTGTGAGCCGAAGCGTTGCTGACCATGGAGGAGCAAATTTGGTTACTTGTTGAACGTGTTCGTGTCTTGGAGGCACAACAACTGAAGCATGAGGCGTACTATGGCCCGGTGCTGGAGGCACCCGACAAGCCATTCATGGATCAATTGACCGATTTGGCCGAGGCACTTAAGGTGTGCCAAACCATCGTCAATGAAATACCGGTGGACCTAGACGTACTAGCAACCAAGATCAAGCGCAAAGTCGACGATCTTGCTATGGACATGACGCTATTGAAGAGGACGTATGTTGTTCCCGGAGAGGCTAGGGGCTGTGTGGGCCTCCCTAGGATCAAGGTGCCGGAGCCGAAATCGTTTGAAGGGGTGAGAAGTGCCAAGGTGTTGGAGAACTTTCTTTGGGACATGGAAAATTATTTCCGTGCCTCAAAGGTGCTTGATGATGAACAAGTCGAGGTGGCCACAATGTACCTCACCGGAGATGCGAAGCTTTGGTGGAGGACCAAGGAGGCGAGCCATGAGAAAGATGATCTCATGGCATGGGAAGACTTGAAGAAGGACCTAAGAGTTCAATTCTTACCTGCAAACACGGAGTGGAGGGCCCAAGAGAGACTGAGGGAGTTGAGACATCTTGGTACTTTACGGGAGTATGTCACTGCATATACCTCTATTATGCTTGACATACACAAGATGAACGAGGAAGATAAGCTTTTCAAATTCATGGTTGGATTGCAACCTTGGGCCCAAGCGGAACTGCGGAGGCAGGGGGTTCAAGATGTGATCACGGCGATCACAATTGCTGAGGGTCTCGCAGACTTCCAAGTTGAGGGAACTATTGGTGTTCCAAAGGAGGGGACCGAACTTAGGAGGGAGGAGAACCGACCGAAAGGGAAGTCATGGATCACCAAGAGGAAGTCCAAGGCCGAAAAAGGGAAGATGAAAGTGCCTGGTTCCGAGCTAGAGGCCGTACCCAAACCATTGGAGGCAAAGAAGGCCGTGAGAGTTGGAGACAAAGTAAGGGGTTGCTTCTTGTGCGAAGGTGATCATCGCACGAGGGATTACCCTAAGCAGGGTAAGATCAATGCCCTGCGCGCGGAGTCAAGTTCGGAGGAGAGCGAGGAAGAGAGGCGGAGTGCCTCGATGCAAATGATAAGCACCTTGCGAATAACTCCCTCGAGCCATCACGACCTTATGTTCCTCAAAGTGATGGTTAGGGGCCAAGAGATGGCGGCGCTCGTGGATACAGGAGCTTCCCACAACTTTGTTGCAGAAACATGGGTGGCTAAACTAGACCTCAAGCTTAGACCATGTTCGGACAAGATGCAGGCCTTAAATGCGATACCGGTGCAAGTGAAGGGGATGACCGAATGTGAGATGGCGGTTGGCCCCTGGAAGGGACAGACCAACTTTGTGGTCGTTCCCCTAGATGATTTTGACATCATTCTAGGCCAAGAATTCATGTGGAAGGCGGCGGTGATGACGTGCCATAGACTTGGTAAAGTCTATTTCTTGGAGCCGGATTCGAGAGGAGTCGAACCCGTCATGTATGGAGTGGTCAAGAAGAGTGATTGTGGGCAAGCTTGAGGCAAGTCTTGGCCTTGCATCTTGAGGCCGAGACGAGAGGGAGTGAAGGGCGTGGAACTGGCGCGGGTGGTGCACGGGTATGGGACCGAGCAACCGCGAGGATGTTGCGGGATCCGGGTGCTCGACCGAAGTGCGTTCGGAGGCACCTGGCCGATGGGATGAGAGGGAATCCGGAGCATACTCGCGTGAAGCCACACAACCGAGTCGGAAAACATGCCAAGAATTCCGGAGATCTTGGCACAATCAAAGGCCCTTTTGATCCGAGACCTACATGGAAACAACCGAAGGTGCGCCTTCGAGAAGGAGGGAATCAAGTGAGGATTGATTCCTCGACCGAGTTCAAGGGGAAAAGGGGAGACAGGGCATTGATGAGGGCATCAACCTCCTCCGTGGGGGAGATTTGTCATGACCGTGAGCTCGAGGTTCGGTTGGGCGTGTACTCTCGTGCGCCCAACTAGCCGAACAGAGGCCTGGGAGCGATCCAGCGCGCAGAGTTCGCATGAGGCGAACGACATATGCACCACATGGAGGTTCTGTTGAGCCAACGACACATTTCACGGACCATGAGGAGTTATCTCTCGGCAACATAGGTAAAATATTACTATGTGCCGAGGCCAAGTTCAATTTGGGGAAGCTTTGCTCAGAGATGGCTAAGGAGTGGTGCAAACTGCGCGGTCGGCGAGTGAAGTGAGGAAGAGTTTCAAATTGGCCGAGCAGATGTCATATTGTCTCGGTCAAGACGAGCTCTACCTCGGACGATTTGGCATTTGATGAGCAACTGCCAAAGCAGATTTCCAGTTGAAGAGGTTTGGCTCGAGGATGGTCGAGATGATGTCGAACAGGTGCGAAGATGTGCGAGCAGTGGTGAAGTGATTTCGAGTTGCCCGAGCAAACAACCGATCCCATTGACCAGGACGGTGTCTACCCCGAGCAACTTAGCAAAATAATGCTATGTGTCGAGGCAGGGTCAAGTTTGGGGGCGTTTGGCTCGGCGGTGTGCGAAAGGTTACTATTGCTGCTCGGCGCGCGAGGGAAAAGAGCCTCTGAAGGGTCCGAGTGCTACAGTACCGCGAGCGACGGGATTTTCCAGCGACTTTTGGCAGGCGACTTCGGATAGAGTTCTGGAGCGGGAATCAAGGGATCTGATTCCACCTTCCATAAGAGTCCCTGGCAAGAGACCTTTCCACGTGGGGAAGATCGTAACAACCTCCTTGTACCTGCCTGGGAAAGCGTCCAAGTGCGAAGAGGTCTTGGAGAAGATTTTGGATCGCGGCGGATTTGGTGGCGAGATTTACGGACCTTCCTGTTAGGAGTCTAGGACTCTAGATAGGATATAAACGAGAGGAATTCGGCTCTAATGTACAGAGTACGAATCTGAAAAGAAAATATACAAGTGCTTGGGTTGTGGGAATCCAAACCAGGGGCTCTAGCTAGTGCGTATGCTAGTTCCGGTGGGTTTCGACCGAGTTGTGGTCGGAGCTCGTAGTTAGGGGATTGCGTGATCCTAACTTACTTGTAAGGCCTATTGAGAGGCCGAGTTCTTCTTTGTGAATGAGAGATCAAAGTTGGGTGTGAGATTGTTCTTTGTTCGGGATTTGTTTGAGCGTAGGCTGATGAGACCGTGCAGGTTTCGGCCGGCATACTCTTGTCTTAATTCCGACTTGTGCCATTGTGGTGTTGCACGTGGTGTGTAGCAAAGTTCGTGTTCAAGTAATCGGGCGCGATTGGTGCGGGACCGTCCGGGCGAGTGATTCGTGCGAGGGGCAGTGCGCACGGCCGAGGCGCTGCGAGGACCGACCACTGCGCGAGGGTACTGGTCGAGTGACTTGTTCGAGCGAAAATTTTGGCACCTGAGATAGGGGTGTGACACAGTGTTCGAACCATGTTGGTAACGCAATACTTGGGGCCACGCTTTCGGATCAAAAGATTCGCAATTTAACCGGTACATGCGTGAGAAGGTATATACCTCGGGGACTTAGTCGGGAGGACACCTGAGGTGGTCCGGATACCGGTTACCCAAAAAAATAAATTTAACCACTATTTATTTAATATATTGATTTGGTGTTCCCAAAACAAGTTGCCCTACTATTTTTTTCTCGCTCTTTTCTTACATGAGGAGATGAGTGTTTTAAACTCAATTCCTGTTTCTTCTACTCTTTTTTTTAAAGCTAGATAATTTTTTAAAGTAGGTCTGGACCCATTTCTTATTCTCCAACTCCGTCTAGTGGTAATTATGTAAATAAAATATAGAATTTTTAATTTAATTTTTAATTTTTTAATTTTTAATTTTTTAATGGCTCCTTTTTCTTAGACATTTTAAATAATTAAATTGAGAGTTTTTGAGTTTTTTAATAATATTTTTAAAAATAGTTATAATAGCAAAGCTAACTTTAAACACTCCCTAACTTCTTTAAATGTAAAGGAGAAAGAGTAGAAGAAGTACAAGCAAAGCAATATAAGAAAAACACTAAAAATAATAAACAAGTCTAAGCATCTCATCTCTAACCCCAACGGGTTATCCTATCGGTTGAAGCCCCTGACATCATCATGGCTTGTCAAGAGGTGCAGGTTTGACTCTCACAGAAGAAAGCGCATTGGGGTTACGTCCCACGGGTTTCATGGGTTCGCATTCAGCCCGATCCATGTGTTGTGGGCACCGTGCATAGGTCCCTGTGGATTAGTCGGTTATTCCGATGGTCGAATACCACAGGTTATCAAAAAGAAAAAAGTCTAGACATCTCTACAACGGTAAAACTTTGCTTTAGTTATTTTTTTCATTGATTTTGTTAGTCAAAAGATCAACATCATCAACATCCATCACTTTATACGAAAATTTGGGTCCCACCATCATCTTTCTCACCCTACTGGTGTGACAATGAGTTCATCTTTTGTTGACTAGTTCAAGCACAACTTGAGCTTGACTGAAACCTATCATTGAGTTGCACCTCAAGGGAGTGCTTGGAGAAGGAAAAGGAAATCAAGTTTGTTTGGGCTATGAGAGAAATTAAGTCAAGAGAGTGATTGTTAGGATTCTTATGTCAATTAAACAAATCCTAGGTTGACTTGAATTGTAAGTCCATTGAAAGAATTTTAATTACATTAGAAATTTTTCTTATAAACATGTGATCTCTTAACCAGTAGGGTTAGAGTAGTTAAGGGAGAGAAAAAAAAGTGAGACTTGTATTGTGGCTCTATAATTTTAGATTTTGTATCTCCTTTGTATCAAAAGAATTTTATTCTTAGTTGATTGAATCGCCTTCTCTTTGTGGACATAGGTTTTAAGGCCGAACCATGCTAAATCTTGCGTGTTCTTTTATTTTTGCTTCATGCAAACTATTTTATTCATCCCCACAAGGCGCTGACCCATGCAAGCGTTCACACGTGTGGGCCAACTTGTACACCTTAGTAACAAGGTGATTTATTGTAGCTCCTAAGAGGATATTTAACCCCAACACTCTCCTTTAAGTCCAACTGGTAAGCCCTATTGAGACTTAGTTTCATTGGGCTTGTACTACAACTGGCAAACCCCATTATTAATTTTTCATATGGTTGCACAATAGGCTCACATGCCTAATATCAATTTCAATGTTTGAGCTTGTGCAATTGCGGGTATCAAATGCCCTTAGATCTTTGCTGGACTATTTAACTATAACATTTTTCCTCAAGTCCAACTGGGCAAGTCCTGTTGAGGCTTTTTCCCACATGTTATCGGCTTGTACCTCAACAATCAACAACATAGGTCGAGAACTCCATTATCAATTTTTTATATGGTCGTGCAATTGGCTCACGAATTCATTGTCAATTTCAATGGTTGGGCTTGTGTGATCGTGTGAATCAAAGGCTCTTTGGATCTTTGCTAGGCTATGAAGGCATATCAGCTTTGGTACCATATAAAGAATTTAGCTGACCCAGTCCAAGAGGGCATGGGCCCATGCAAAAGTGCATGTGTGTGGGCCAACTTGTTGGTGGGGATGAATAAATATAGATCGTATGAAGAAAAAATAAATGGTTTGATTTTAAAGCCTACGTCCACGAGGAGAAGGGGAATCAATCCACTAAGAACAACATTCTTATTATACAAAGGAAACACCGAGAAAACCTCTTAATCCATCAGGCATAAAGAGCCATAACTCAAGCCTCATTTTTTTTCTCTCAACTTCTTTTTGATCCTAATAGTTAATAAATAATATATTCATACTCAAGAATTGTAATGCAGGGAATAATAATTCAAGTCAACCTTAGGATTTGGATTTATATAAAATCCTAACAATCACTCATTTGACTTGAATTCTCTCACACTACAAAAAAACTTGATTTTCTTTTCCTTCTCCAAGCACTCCCTTGGTGTGCAGCTAAATGACGAGTTTTAATCAAACTCAAGTCACGTTTGAACTTACAAATAGGAGACATCTTTGCTATTTCATAAGTAGGACAAATAGGCTTCACAACAATAAAAGTACTCGTACTTCCCTCAACTACGAAATAGAAGCTCAATTTCTTGTACTTTCTCAAAACTCTATCATTGTCTCTACCTTAGACGAACATTCCAAAACAAGAAGAGATATCTTCTCTACCCATCTCTTTCCACATTCACTTTTATAGCCAGAGTGATACGTCAATCTTGGAACAACAACTGATTTCTTCATGGTAGACCCCTTCAACACATATGTCTTACCAACTTTATCATCTTTCATCACTAGCAAAGCATCCTTCAGAACCTTCAAGACACCATCTCACTAGTTCAAGATCATTGTTGATTTGACCAAGGTGATTGGTTGTGCCATCATATTTTATTTGAATTTTATTTGTGTTCATAATCTATGTGGGATATTCAACTCTAACAAATATAGTGTGTTGATTGATCAGTGCCCCAGGCGCGAGGCGCCAGCGCCGGCGCCCCGTAGCGGGGTGGGGTGAGCAACTTCGCCGAGGCGGCGCTGGGGTGGCAGAAGCGAGGAGAAGCGGGAGAAGCGCAGAGAAGAGGCGCAGAGAAGAAGCGCAGAGAAAATCGCAGAGGAGAAGGAGGATAACGGCTGGGAAGTGGGCTCAAAACCTAATTGGGCGTTGTTTGTGGGTTTTTAGGTTTTTTTTTCTTTGTCATTAAATTAAATGACATACCTATTCACATTATAAATAACCTACTCCCACTTTTTAGCTTACGCGGCCATGCACAAAAAATTCAAGCAGTTCTCGAATCTCAACCTCCAGCAGTTTTTGTCCTTTCTGTTCAGAATTATTAGGTTTGTCTCTTTGTAATTAATATTTTTACAAAATTTTAATTAATATTTTTATAAAATTGTAATTAAGTATATATTAATTTTGATTGGATGATCCCATAAAAAAGTAAGTATATATTGATTTTGAATGAACAATTTAATTTTAATTTTTAAATATTAAAAAGTTGCGCCCTGAAACGTGAGGCGCGCGCCCCGCACCCCGAATTTTGGCTTGATCGCCCCGGTGCTCCCCGCGCTCCTGACAACACTGCTTGGGGGTAAATAACTACCTCTCTGGCCAATGGTAGCCTTGGAGTGCGTTTCTTAGCTTCCTTTAATGCTTCTATGTTAGGGAAATAGGGCCTTCAACTACTCAATAATGATCCATCTTTAGCCACAGAAATCATGCGTTCAAAATATGGGAGCAACTCACACTACTCCATAGAAGGATTCAGGGCACTTCATCCCCTAGTGATCAATTCCAGCTTAGGTAGACCTAGAGGAAGGGCCTACGCTTTTGCATGGTGGACAAGTATGCAGGAGGTCTTGAGGAGTTCATGGTTTGCTGATAATATCACCCTGCAGCTTGGAAATGGAGAGAACATAAAATTTTGGACTGATAAGTGGCAGAGCAACACTGCTCTGGCTGAACGTTTCCCAAGATTATTTCAGAATGAATTATGTAGGGACATATGCATAGTTGATGCCGGATTGTGGGTGCATAACGGCTGGATTTGGTGCTGGAGGTGGAGAAGGGCGATCGGGGTCCATGAACAAAGTGATCTATCTGCATTAACAGGGTTGCTGCAGGACACTGCACCGAATCCTTTACATAAAGACAAGTATCTCTTCAAGCTAAACCATCATGGGGCATATAAGGTAAGTGATGCCTATGGCACCATCACCTTAGGTATGCAGCATGCAGTTCCATCCCCAAACACGGCACTAACTAAGTTCATTTGGGATAGTTATGCCCCTAAGAAAGTCTGCATTTTTGTATGGTAACTAATTCAATCTGCAGTGCCCGAAGGATTTTCTACAGAGGAGAGGACTAATTCCAGTAAACCAAGACGTTGCTTGTCCCCTTTGCCGCAATGCAGAAGAGACTACGGTCCACCTCTTTTCTGAGTGTTCTCTCATCAGAAGCCTTTGGAGGGGCATAACATCTTGGTTAGCTTAGGAGGTGGTGCTGCTCCTAATCTGCTTGACTATTCTGCTGCCGTTCCTCAGGGCTCTTGCCGGTCAGCTTGGAACTCTATTTGGATGGCCATGGTGTGGTTTACCTGGAAGGCAAGAAATAGTGCCCATTTCTTATCTAAAGAAACAAGCAGCCACATTCTACTCCATGGCGTTCAAAGGGAAGTCTGGTTATGGCTGAAACCCAGAAGGAAACCTATCCCATACAGTTTCGCAGATTGGCTGATTCATCCTCAGGCTTGCCTTCAGTCCTCTTACTACTGAGCCTTTATATTGCTGGATATTGTAGTGCATTCTTATTACTCTGAATGTTCATTTGGTACAGGTTAGGCTCAAGGCAGGAAATCAGCAGTCAGAAGCATCAGAATGTTAATTCCTGCAAAGGGTCCTCTTCTCTTCTCTAAATAGCAGTTTGTGTACTTCTCACTACACTGTCTTTCTCATCGGTACAGGTTAGGTGCATTCTGAAGCTACTCTTAGCTATCCTCAGCAGCTGGGGGAATTCTACAGCCTGTACTTGGCCAAGAAGGGAGTCACTTCTCTACTTATCTCTGAAGAACTGCTCTTGTACATCTCATTACACTACATTTCAATTCGGAATAGGTTAGGTACCAGCAAGGGTAGTCACTCCCTTCTGTAGCACATGGGCAGACTCATCAATGGGAATTTGAGCAACAATATTGTGAACATACATAGTGTTACCTAGGCAGTCTTCCATACTGGGAGCTGTCTGAGTAAGGTGTATAAAAGGCATTTGCAATGTTGATGCTCTGACTAACATCAAATCTCTAAAACAACTTCAAGCCTTCAGATTTAGAGGTTGGGCTGTCTGCATCATCACACACAGCAAAATCAGAGGTGCTGTCCCGGATAGAGCCTCCTTGCAGTTTGATCTTGGATGCTCACCTCACTTGTTCTGGAAAAAGCTACTCAACCAATAGTGTTGGTTTATGAGGATGCCCTTGCCTATGCTCTTGAAGTGGAAGCCAACGTTTACAATTCAGTTAGGTATCACCATGAGGAGATAATCCTCTCTAAAGCACACTGACCGATTTATCAGTGTGAAATGGAGCAACATGAACTCAGGGGCCTGACATCATATCCAGTTGGCAGCATTCCAAATTGAGGCTGCCCGAGTACATGTTGATGCCCTGCTTTATGCAATCTAATGTATCTTCTATGAGACTTGATTCTGGGCAACAATGTCAAGCCTACACCTATGAATCTAAAGGTTGTTCGAGTAGACACATGAAAGGTCGAGGAGCATTGTTCTAAAGGCTGTCATGCCCCATATATACTGCAACAGTAGAAGTGCTGTCTCAGACATTTTCTTCCACACAGCAAGACCTATATGCCCTACTCACTTGGCCATCACCAGGACTATTACATACACTATCATTTTCAATTGCTTGTTACTATTTATTTTTGAAAACAAAATATTATATTATTAACTCTTGTAAATTCTTTCATTTTCAATTGCTTGTTACTATTTATCGAGAAATGTAATTATTCAAAAACCTACTAGCCTGCTGGCATGTACTTTTTACTACACAGGCCTGAGAGATTGATCGGTATCACCAGTGATCCAGTGGCAAGTGGCATTACCGTTTAAGAATTTCATACAATCCCAGAAACCTCAACATTTGTTTCATTTACTAGAGAAGAAGATAGAAAGAAAAACATTTTACTTACCCAGTTTCAATCTGCTCGGAGTTCACTATCCTACGCCTCGCCCTGACCTTGTTAAAAAGTTGTTATAGAGTTTCTCCTTATCCCCAAAGAACTTTCTTGGGTTTACGCCGCGTGACATGGTGGGCATTGCAATCTAAGTGTTTGTTAGATTGCCAGGCCTTTTCCCATCTTGCATTTTCGTGGAAGTTTAAATTGAGTTAATTCGCTCGGAGATGAAAGTATCGGAAAGTTTAATATACAAAATCCATGATCATCTCACAGGCGACGGTATACATTTCGCAATTCCGTCTTCATCTTTGATGACCCATGAACTTGACCTGGTATTAATTTGATTATTTTTGTGACACTCTTTGTCAAGTTTTTATTGGAGTAGTTCTTTATAGTAAAAGTTCGTATTTTTTCTTGTTTTGATGTTTTAGGTTCAAGGATTGCTGCAAATGCTGCAGGGCTTGTCTAGTTCCTTGTTCCATTGGGATGAAAAAGAATCATGTTTTCGCTTCAAAACGGGAATTTATGTGGCTCATTTTTCACAGACAAGCTTGTATCGCATTCTTGATCAGTTTTCATATGCTGCAACATGTTTACGATTGGTTGATATCGTGGTAAACAAAATTGAGAAACCCAAGAGCTCGCCTCCTACTACTGTAAGAGCATTTGCTTGCTCCGTCCGCACATGGCTGAGAGTATGCGTCTCCTGAATAGTTCAGAAATTTCTATTTCACCCTGGTTTGTATTCTTAATTTTTTACTTTTTTTCTTTTTTATTCTTGACAGATGATGCGGGACGTTGCTTTGACCGAAGAGGTCAAAGTGAATAGCTCAAATGAAGGCTTGACTCCGTCTTTATTGGGGTTGTCAAGTTCTTTATCAAGGTCTGCCTTCATACTAATGTGTTATGGAGTAGGAATTTGTACATTGATCGTCTACTGTTTTAGAAAAGGCCCCATATGTTAAGAACTCAGCTGATATCTTTACTTAATTTCTTTCTAATTCATACCTTTCTTTGTAATTGATAAAATAGAGCCTATTGATAAACTAAACTCAATCTGTTATGGTTTGTATTCATAGTACTAATCTCTCTCACTCAGACTCAAACATGAGAAGACATACTAAGTGCCGAAGGCCAACCATGCAACCTTCTGCATTTTGGAGTAAACAGAAAATATTAGTAGTTTGTGTAGGATCAGTGTAGCACTTTTGGAAGGGAATTCTTTTTCTTTCTCAGATCATGGTCTACCATGTTCCCCGCCTTGGATTAATCTCTGGAGTTTTTATTTTCACCCTTCAGTAATGGCAGCAGAATATTTTGATATAGCTGCTTTCTTATTTTCCTCTCACAATTCCTAATTGTTCTTGTATGTAGTCTTTTCTCAGGTTCCGAATATTTGTTTCAAATTGTACATGGAGCAATCCCTCAATTTTATTTTGAACATCATCCGCATGTTCCAGCGGCGGATATCGCTGTTCACATACTCAACCATCTTTACATGAAGCTCAATGAAATATGTCTCTTGCAAGGGGGGCAGGTATTCGTATTCTTTTTGCAGCTTTGGTTATGGTTTCATTCAGTACTTTTCTCTGACCTTAGGATAAAATGATTGCTACTTTCAGGAAGATACATACATGATGCTTATTTATTTACTTGTGGGGACTTTGCTGCCATATATTAAGAGTCTTGATTCTTGGCTTTTCCAAGGAACTCTTGATGATCCTTTCGAGGAGGTATTTTATTTTCCGTTTCCTTAAATGATTTATTTAGATTCCACGATCTACAGGCTGACTACTCTTGCCAGCTTATTCCTCTCTGCATGTTTAATGACACTGCAAAAACTACCATGATTGTTTGTGCTTCTATCCAGATGTTTTTTGTTGCCAACGAAAGAATTGCTATAGATGAGACTGAATTTTGGGAGAATAGCTATCAGCCAAGATCATCTATGTCTGAAAAATCAAATGTTACTGGTTCTACATCATTGTTATCATCAGCTAAAGAGGACAGAAAATTGACTGGAAGAGTGAAAACATCTTTGTCCAGTGTGGCAATCGGAAAAGAAGAAAACAAGAAAGACTTCCATGTTTGCCCAATCTTCATCAAGGACATTGCCAAGACAATCATTTCCACTGGAAAATCATTGCAGCTGATACGACATGGTCCTGTTAACTCGCTTTCAGCAGTATCTCAGGACAATACCAAGGAAGATGACAGAATAGCTGGTTTGACCTTGTCAGAAGCCTTTTGCGTGTCAATAACAGCTCTTATTGGCTATGGGGATCATGTGGGTGAGTATTTATGGGATGACAAACCGTTGCTTGGATCTATCAAGATCACTCAGAAACTGGAGACAGTGACTGATAGTAGCACAATTTCAAATTTACAGTTGAAAAAATATTGGCAGACATTAATGGATGACATCTTATCCCAGAAAAGAAATATCGACTTTGTATCTTCTTTGGCGAAGTATTCTGTTGACCAACATAATCTGAAGGGGCAGGACACATTCAAAGATGCCATAGAAAAACTTCCTCGACTTTATTATCCTGAAAATCCAGCTATTACTGTTTGTCGTGGGGTTCTTGAGGAGAATAAAGATGCTTGGAAGTCATTGAATATATCGCAGACTTTTTGCCTTCCCCCCCTAAATGATGAGGCACTAAGGCTGGGTATATATAGTGATAACCTTGGACATAGTTTAACTGTCAAGAACACAGATTATACATTTGGTTTTCAGTTCGGCGAAGTAGAACATATGAGGTTCCAGGAAGATGCCAAAATTCTTGAAATGCTGCTTCCATTTCCTACTGTTCTACCACGTTACAGGGTATTGTGTTTTCTTTTGACTTGGCAGTTCGTTATAACTTCTCTTCATAATTTGGTAGGACTCAGAATAGTTTGAATTTTGAACAGGAGGACCTTCAGATGACGGAGGCTTTGCCCTTCCAGAATAATAGCACTCTTCCATCAAGAATCCTTAATTGGATTCAAAATTTTGAACCTAAAAGTACTTTGCTTCCGGCATTGATTCTGCAAGAATGCCTTACCTTTTATATCAAGAAGCAGGTCCTCGATGAGCAGTTACTACTTTCCTTATAATTCTAATTTTGCACACTATTGCGGTTTTCAGATCTTCTATATGCAGGCTGGTTTTTTTTAGCTAAAAGTTATTGCATTAATAAAAAAGATAGCCTCGTTGATGGACAGGAAAATCATTACAATCTTGGATCAAGAGGGAATATATCCCCAATCCTTTTGCCAAAGACATACCAATTCTAGCTATCTTACTAGTCTATCTGAAGTTTAGGGAGCCCCCATCTATCGAGTCACAATTGTCCTTTTAGTTCCCTTGGCAACTGTTGGTACGTCCATAGTTGTAGGTTTGTCCCTGCTGATCCAAGTTTAGCCAAATAGTTCGCTATCTCATTTCCTTCGCGCAACTGGTGGTGGATGTGAATCCGAGCGCCCTCTTGTTCATGTTTAAATGTGTCCCAATAATCCCACAGGTACCAAGGCGTGCACTTGTCCTGAATGAACCAGTTGGTAAGTAGCAAGGAGTCTGTTTCAAGGATCACATTTCTCCATCCCTGCTCTTTGCATATCCTCAATCCTTCGGTTGCAGCTTGCATCTCTGCACTGTTGTTGGTTCCCACCCCCAATGAGACAGAGTAGGCTGCCATGAACTCCCCCTGGTCATTTCTAATGATGCCACCTCCCCTGGTCACACCGGGGTTTCCAATGCAGCTCCCGTCCTAGTTTAGCTTGACCTACCCGGATGGAGGCCTTGTCCACCTCACAAGTCTAACTCTACCCTTTTGCCTCCCAGTTGCTCTGATGTTTAGCTGCTGCAGTATGCTACCATCCTGTACCTGCAACCGTAAATGGCCATTAGACAGATCAGTAATAGAGGCCACTATATTTCTCACATCCATCCAAGTTTGCTCCAGATCTTGATGTTGTTCCTCAAACCGAGCTCTGCACATGCGAGTCCACAAACACCATGTTAGAATAAAAGGTAAAATAGTACACAAAAATCCTTTGTGACCTGTTCTATTCGAGTGTAGCTTCCATTGCAGAATTCTATCCTTCCAGCGCCTTGGATTTGCAAAAGATATTCCCATGAGAGCAACCACTTTATCCCACATTTTGTCTGCCAGCATACCAGAGAATAGGATAGGATCCCAAGATTCTTCTTGTTTGGGTTTACAACACTGACAAGCCGAGGCAAGCGGAATCCTTTTTTTTTATTTGATCATCTGTTGGCAGACAACAGTTCCAAGCCTTCCAAGCACACAATGACATCGTGGGGGGGGGGGGGGGGGTACTCTTTTATTCCATA
>JAOWBN010217690.1:1210-13444 GCA_028565015.1 Pinguicula moranensis
ATGATAAGTTGAGTTCCAAAAAGCATATATCCTAAGCCCATTTTCACGACAAAATCTAAACCATTGCTTCATTACTTTTGATTTATTGGCTAAAAATTTGTAGCTATTTGAATTGGATTGATACTTAAATCAATACACGTTAAAGTATCTTGTATACAAAAATTAATAATATGACAAATACATTTAATATGAAAGAAACGACCACCAAAAGAAGAATTACACAATTATTTTAATTCAGGTATAGATGCATCATTAGGATATGCATTATCAAAAGAAACACTATATATTTGTTATTGTAAGTTATATTCTTCTAATATACTTATTATCAAGGAGCTTAAATTAGTTGCATTATGTATTTCATTAAACATCCTATAAGTTAATATTATTTTCTGTATTTTTCATTTACTATCTATCCAATGACAAGTTACCCCCATATAAGCATGTTTCCGCCATTGATCGGACTATATATCACTACATATAGAGATTTTTTGATTCAATGAAGTCAAAAAAATTGAGCTAATTTTTGCTTTCTTTTAAAAAAAAACTTTTTTTAGTATTAGTAGTTTGTGATTTACGATTGAGTCTACTAAATGTGGGATTTAAGCATGTTTGTACATAATGTTAAAAGTTACGAGTTTTTGGCAAGTTAAAAGGAAGATCATCCGTACGAATTAAATCAATTAAAGCATCTTTATTTCTATTTTCATTATATCAAAACAAAGAAAGACTAGAAGAAGACGCACCTCTACCTCCACCTCCACTTCAAACTCAAGTTGAACCCCAACTACTCGAAAGTTGGATTTGACTAGGGTCTATTCCATATTCTACCAAATGTGACGTTCTTATATGATTGTTTAGCGATCCATAACCTCCATCTTTAAATTCCAAAAAAAAATAAGTTAAACTAATTCTTAACTAAAAAAATAACCAAAGCCCCACGAAAGTACTCCGGTAGTTAGTGGAGTCACAATGGTCTCACTTAAATACCAGCTTCCTAGACAATACTCGTTATTCCACGTGAGGGTTCATACATCTGGTGGAGAATGGTCTCACTTGAATATCAACCCTAAACAACCTCTCATGAGCACGGTTGCTGCGGAACTTCTTTTCATTTTCTAAAATAAAATAATCAAACTAATATTAATATTCAATAAAATAAAATTTTATACTAATATTCCATTAAAAATACTTTAAGAATTGTAAAATTTTTACCTTTACGAAACTCGTATTTTCTGAACTGGAACCTTATCATAAAATTCGAGCCATCTTTGAGATTTGTTCGTTTTATTATCGTGTAAGGTACATTGACGTTGAGTTTAAGGATAAGAGGTCGGCGACATCGGTCGGGGTGGAATATTTCCAGTTCTACTAGAGCGAACAAAATCTTCGCCGGGCAACCCCAAAACCAGTTCTTCCAAAGCAGTAAAATCAATATTTTCATTAACAAATTCGTAAAATGTAGTCTTGAAATCGAGGCGGGGGGAAGGAAGAAGATAGTGATGAAGAAGGAATATGAGATCTGTTTGACATTTTCTCGATAGAATTAAAAAAAAAGTAGAACAATTGCTAGTAGTGAGAAATTGAGAATCGGACTTCGGTGCTAATACTAAATGAGACTTGAGAGTTGACAGAGAGTAAGAAATTGATGTGAATGAAATGAAGAGGTGAGGGTGTATTTATAGAGGTGATAGTCGTTACTGTTTGACCGTCGCCCAACCGTCAAGATCTGGTGGGCGAGCAATAATGACTATTTTTGAATTTTTTTATTTTTATAAATGGTCGGATTCCGCCACCCGATCGTCAGAATCTGGAGGTCCCAGATTTTTTTTTGTTTTTTGTGGCTATAGATTTTAGTTTTTAGTGTTTAGTTTTTAGTTTTTATAATAAACCAAACCAAATCAATCCAAATATACCTAGTAAATTCTGCTCGTAAGCAGGGTTTGAGGAGGGTGAGATGTACACAGTCATACATTTACCATCGAAAAGATAGAAGATTGTTTTCTCATAGACCCCCAACTCGTAGATCAAGGCGGCCAAAATAATAATAATAATAATATATTATAAAATAAAAAAGATAAAATAAAAAATAGTAACGGCAGACAATAAATACATAGAGAAATAACTACATAGATAAACACATAAATAAATAAATAAATAAATACATAAATAGATAAATAAGTCAATATAGCTTAAACCTCTAGTCCACCCCACTAATGTCCTCTGTCCCAAATCAAGTATGCATACACACATGTCTGTTATCTCTCTATAAATTCTAACCGTAATAAGATGTCTCCAACTCGTTTTATCATAGGTCATATCTTCAGAGAGGTCTAATCTCGCTAAGTCTAATCGAATTTGCTCCTCTCACATCCTCCTAGGTCTCCGTCTCTCCGCTTTCCTTCAACTCTTCTGGCGGGCTCATTGACACGCCTTCTGCGTACATGTCCAAACCATCTCAATCTCACATCTCTCAGCTTTGCACTGATAGATGTTATATCTAGTATATCCCTAAAGATCCCATTCGAGATCTCATCTAACAATGTACACCCACACACCCATCTTAACATTATCATATTCGTCACCTTAAACTTCTGCTCATGTGACAGTCTTGTAGCCCAACACTCTGACCTGTAGAGCATGGCCGGTCTTATAACTATCCTATAAAATTTTCCCTTCAACTTTAGTGAGAATGTTTTGTCACATAACACGCCGATAGCCGATCTCCATTTCATCCACCCGACCTTGATGCGATGGATTTAGGGGTGCTTATTCAAAAATTCCAATCGGCAATGGGCATTTCCATTTTGAACTCAATTCGGAAGAAAATTTATGTTCCATTTTCGTTCCAAATTAGCCTATTTCCATTCCAGTTCGGAAATCGGAAGCGGAAATGCAAACGGAAAATCCAATTTTTTGATTAAATATCTGAAATGAAATGGAAATGGAAATTTCCATTTCCGAATAAACGTTTAGAATAAAAATGAAAATGAAATTTCCATTTTCGAAAATTTATGTTCTATTTTCGAAAATTTATGTTCCATTTTTCCATTCTTTTTGTTGTTTCATTTTTCTCTTGTTGAATAGAAAACTGGGTATTTTTATAATATATATATATATATATATATATATCATTGACTTGTTTAATGTGTGTTAAAAATGCAAAAACTTGTGTATCTTAACATTAAAAATGGAAACGTGATGGAGAGATGAAGAGAAAGTAGCAGCCCACAACGGAAGGAAGAGGAAGACGAAGTGAGAAATGAGAATTGGAAAATGAATAGAAGTTCTAATTTAGAGATAAACATGAAATTTGAGTGAAATTGAAAGTAAAACACGTGAAATGAGAAGTGAGAGTTGAAAAAATGTGACTTTCATTTTTAATTCCATTTTCGATTAAGTTTCTACTATTTTCATTTCCGTTCTGATTAAGTTTGGAATGAAAATTTTCTTTAATTTTTTGTTCCATTCTACTGAGCAATGCTTTGGAATTGGAATTCGAAAATGGAAATTTTTGAATTTCGATTTTCAAATGAGCGCCCCTATGATGGATAAGATTGCAGTCAACACCGCCATCCTTTGTATGAAACAATCCTTTTGTGGGAGTATTTGGTCCGCAATCCTAGCTTCCGTTGCATCTTCCTCCGTTTCATTCGCAAAATTGCATGCCATATACTCAGTTTTCGAGCGACTCAAGTGTATTCCTTTAGCCTCTAATGTCACTCTCCAACACTCCAACTTAGCGGTAACATCCTCATTCGTCTCTGCCACTAAAATAATGCATCTACAAACAACATACATCATGATACTTCATCTTGTATGCCCCGAGAAAGTACATCCATAATCACCTAAAAAATGAATGAACTCTGTGGTGAACCTTGGTGCAATCCTATATCCACCAAAAAATATTTTGTTTCCCCCATTCGGGTCCGCACACTCGTCTTTGTGCTATCATAGATATCCTTTATAGCCCTCGCATACATCCATGGCACATTCTTGTTTTCTAAACATTCCCAAATAACCTCTCTCAGTATAGAACCATACGTCCTCTCTAAGTCTATAAAATCCATATGGAGACTCCATTTACGTTCGTTGTATTTCTCCATAAGCTTTCTGAGAAGATGGATTGCTTCCATCGTCGACCTCCCGGGCATAAACCCAAATTGGTTCTCTTTCACGTTACTTCTTTACGTAGTTTACGTTCAATAACTCTCTCCCACAATTTTATGGGATGGCTTAAGAGCTTAATACCCCGGTAATTACTACATTGTTACACGTCTCCATTGTTCTTATAAAGCGGCACTACTACGCTACTTCTCCACTTCTCTGGCATCTTTGCCGTCTGTAGAATAGTATTAAAAAGAGTCGTTAGCCACTCCACCCCTATTTCTCCTAGGCAGTTCCACACCTCAATCGGTATCTGATCTGTTCCCACCGCTTTCGCCATCCTCATTTTGCTAAGGGCCTCCTTCACCTCCCCTTCCGATATTCGACAAAACACCAATTTTTCGGTCATCACATCGACTCTCCACCCCCAAAAATGCTACCATTATCTTTCGATAACTTACTGAAATATCTTTCTCACCTCTCTATAATCTCTATCTCTGTCAAGAGAGTTTTTCCGTCGTCATTCTTTATGTACTTTACGGTGTCAATATCTCTACTACTCCGAGCTCGGGCTTTTGCGAGCTTATACATACCTTACACACTCTCCTTAGTTTTTATAATAGAACTTATAAGTTATAAAGTTATAAAATTGTAAAATTGATAAAAGCTATATATAACTTATAAAGTTTATTAACTTATAAAAATTAAAAAAGTATAAACTTATAAAATGTATATAACTTATAATTATAAAATTATAAACTTATAAAATTTATAAAAGTTAAAAACTTATATATTTTATAAAATAATGAACTTATAAACTTATAAAATTTATAAAAGTTAAAAACTTATATAATTTATAAATTCTTTTAACTTATAAAACTTAAGAGCTTATATAACTTATATATTCTATTAACTTATAAAATTTAAGAATTTATATAACTTATAAAACATATATAAATTATAAAGTTATAAACTTACAAAATTTATAAAAGTTAAAAAATCATATAACTTATAAATTATACTAATTTATAAAATTTAAGAACTTATAGATTATATAACTTATATACTATATCAAACTATCAACTTATAAACCTTAAAAATTTAAATAAT
This sequence comes from Pinguicula moranensis, assembly GCA_028565015.1. NCBI lineage: Eukaryota > Viridiplantae > Streptophyta > Magnoliopsida > Lamiales > Lentibulariaceae > Pinguicula > Pinguicula moranensis. The sequence goes on from JAOWBN010217690.1 coordinate 6,425, forward strand.
TTATAAAACTTAATAACTTGTATAATTTAATAATTTATAAAGTCTATTAACTTATAAAACTTATATAATATATTTTAAAAAAAATAGGTTAGGATTTAGAGTTAGACCACCGGATCCGGCGGTTTGACGGCCAAATTCATATTCTTTTAAAAAATTTAACTATTATGGCCGTCGGGCCGCCACCCAATTGCCTGATACCCGCCCAACTTTTTAATTTTTTTTTTTAAAAAAATTCAACAGGTGTCGGCCGGTTGTAACCTCCAAAAAATGTTAGTTTTGTTTTTATAAAAAAATTTTTAATAAAATGCCAATTTTGAAAATCTCCAGTTTTAAACATTGAGCAAACTTTTAACTTCCAATTTCAAAATCGCCAGATTTTTTCGGTCCGATTGCTGTTGGTTTTCTGGTTAACGATTAAGAATGCCCATCTCTACCTATTGGTGGAGAACGTGTCCATTAGTGGAGGGACAGTTATATTTTTTGACTAGTCCCTGGGAGAATTCTAACCTAATTAGAATTCTAACCTAATTAGAATTCTTGCATATAAATACTCTCATTCGTATTGTACTTTGCATTGAAAAAATACTATAGTGAATAAAGAACCCTAGCCACCATAGAGGTAGCCAATTTGAGTGAACCACATAAATTTGTATTTTCGTTTGTCACTAATAAGGAACGTTAACTTCAACATCGCGAAAGAAAAAATGACTGGAGGAATTGTGAATGCCTTGTCAAACATGTATGAGAAGTCATCGCCAATGAATAAGGTATACCCAATGTGTCATTTGTTCAATATGGTATTGTCCAAAAGTGAACCTATTGTAGATCATGTAAACGAAATCAACATAATTATCAGTCAATTGAATTAAGTTGATATCGAATTTAATGATGAGAGCCATATTACTTATGTCTTCGCAACCCAAATTGTGGGATACTTTATTTCCGCAATTAGCAGTTCGCGTGGATTTGAAAAGTTAAAGTTTGAGTCTGAGATATGGTTATGAGCGAGAGTATTCGAAAGAGGAAAATTGGTGATTCGTATGGTAATGCACTCAGTAGAGATGATAGGGGCAAAAACAGAATAAGGGAGGCCAGAGCAAGCATGGTTGCTCAAAGTCAAAAGGGCACAAAAAAATCTTGAGGAAAATATATAGCTACTTGTTGGAATTGTGACAAGAAAGGCTATATAAGCAGAGATTGTCTGAAACCTAAGAAGCAAAAAGGAGGTCTGAGACAGAAGTCTCAAATAGAAGATGATTATGTGTGTCTTGCAGATGAAAGTTTGGATGCCTTGGTCCTCACTGTGAACTAACCAGTTGAGTCATGAATACTAGATTATAGAGCATCGTTCCATTCTTCTCCGAGAAAGGAAATATTCTAAAATTTCAAGTTTGGGAATTTTCGAAGAGTATAAATTGTTGACAATCAAGTTCTACATATTGCAAGAAGAGGAAATGTGTGTATCCAAACCCCAGGTGGCAGAGCGTGGAAGTTGGAGAATATCATATACATTCCTGACTTGAAAATGAATCTTATTTCAATTGGTCATTTTGGGTTCTGATTCAAGATTAGGTGGAGGTTGCTGGAAAATTGTTAGAGGAGTGATGGTGATAGCAAGTGATGCATGAAATGGGACTTTATACACCACTACTGTTGTTGAGAATCTTGTTGTAGTTGCTGTTGTATGTTGATCTCGAGTCTATGGAATAACAGACACGATCATATGAGTGCGAAAGGGATGCAGGTGCCGAAGGGCTACCTGAAAGGTTGAAAATTTGTGGAGATGAGATTTTGTGAGAACTGTGTTATGGGAAAGTACAAGCGTGTCAGTTTCACAAATACCATCAAAGAGCAAAAAGCAATGCGATTAAATCTAGTGTATTCGGATGTGTGGGGACCATCTCTTATCCCCTCTATTGGTGGCTCGAGATACTATGTTACTTTCATCGACGACTTCAGTAGGAAGGTATGTGTTTATCTCCTGAAATACAAATTTGATGTGTTTGCTACTTTCAAGAAGTGGAAGACTGAAGTTGAAAATCAGACCGGATTGAAAATCAAGTGTTTGAGGTCACATAACGGTAGAAAGTATGATTCTACAGAATTCATCAAGTATTGTGTTGATGGGGGAATTAGATGTACCAGAACAGTTACTGGCAAGATAAGACAGAATAGTATTGCCGAAAGAATGAGCAGAACTTTGAATAAGAGAACAATTATGAGATTACATGCTAGTTTGCCAAAAATGTTCTAGGCAGAAGCAGTGAGCATTGCAAAGTATTTGATAAACAGAGGACTATCAGTTCCTCTGAGTTTTGAGATTCTAGAAGAGGTGATTGGGTAAGAAGATCAAGTTGGCTCACCTGAGAACCTTTGGATGTGCAGCCTATGTTCACATTGATCCAGAGAAGAGAGACAAACTTGATGCAAAGGACTTGAAGTGCGATTTCATGGATATGGTTCTGAGAATTTTGGGTACAGATTATGGGATGATAAAAAGAAGAGAACATTAAGACTCTGTGATGTGATATTTGATGAAAGTATGTTGTATAAGGGCAGATCTGGGGCAAAGTTTGATAATATAAAAAAGTGGGAGTTGAGGTCGAGTTGCAGGAAGTTTCACCTAGTGATGTTGCAGCCCTACTGCAAGGATATCCAAAAAAGCTTGATGCAGAATCAGAACATGAGTCAGTCATACCAGAGTTAGTGATCGATTAGGGTGTCTAAAGCCATGACTGATGGTGGAGAACCATAATCTTTTCATGAGGCAGTGCATGTGAAGGATTCAATTAAGTGAGAACAAGCCATGGATGATATGTTTCTCTCACTTGAGAAAAATAAAACTTGGGAGTTATCAAAGTTACATGCTGGAAAGAAAGTTTTACTAAACAAGTGGTCTATCAGATCAAGAATGAAACTGATGGTACTGTGGATACAAAGTTCGATTGGCGGCCAAGGGATTATCACAAAGGAGGTATTGACTATACTGAAATATTTTCTCATGTTGTGAAACTTACCACAATTAGAATTCTGCTGAGTATTGTTGCAGCAGAGAATCTGCACCTTGAGCACATGAATGTAAAAACAACATTTTTACATGAAGATCTGGATGAAGAGATATATATGCAACAACCAAAAGGATATGAGGTTCCTGGTAAAGAACACATGGTTTGCAGACTCAAGAATATAAAGTTCTTGGTCAGGAAGAGTTTGTACAAGTTGAAGCAGGCTCCAAGGCAGTGGTACAAGGAGTTTGAATCCTTTATGCGCAGTGATGGTTTCCATAGAAGTGAGAAGGATTCCTGCTATTATATCAAGAAGTCTGTGATTTTACTCTTGTAGGTGGATAATATGTTGATTGCAGGTTCAAGCATGAATGGGATCAACAATCTGAAAAGAAGACTGTCAACATAATTTGAGATGAAGGACTTGGGTTCAGCGAAGCAAATTTTGGGAATGCGAATTTCTAAAGACCGGTCTGCTGGAACTTTATATTTATCCCAGAAGCAGTACATTGAGAAGATGTTGTCCAGGTTCACTCTTGATAAAGCTAAGACCAAGAATATGTCTTTGGCTAATCATCTCAAGTTGTCAAATGAGTAATCACCCAAATTAGCTGAGGAGTGTTAGGAAATGGTAAGAGTATCGTATGATTCTGCAGTTGGAAGCCTTATGTTTTCTATAGTCTGCACCAGACCCGATACAGCACATGTACTGGGAGCTGTGAGCCAATATATATTAGATCTAGGGAAAGAACATTGAGAAGCTATGAAGTGGCTTTTAAGATATTTGAGAGAAATAGTCAGTACTTCACTTTGCTATGGGAATGGGAAGGTGGTACTCGATATTTTTGTTGATGGTGATTTGAGTAGAGATGTGGACACAAGTAAGAGTACATCAGGATACATCTACATTATAGATCGGACAACAGCCAGTTAGATGTCCAAGCTTACAAGGTGTGTTTTTATATCATCGATAGAAGTTGAATATATTACAATAGCTGAAGCCAGCAAAGAGATGATATAGTTGACTAGTTTTTTGGAGGAGTTGGGCAGGAAACAACAAGAGAAGATTTTGTTCATTGACAGTTAGAGTGCCACACAGTTGGTGAAGAATTCAGTGTTCTATTTTCGCACTAAATACATCCGGAGAAGATATCACTCCACTTGCAGTCTAGTGGAAGAAGGTGAGATGTGCTTGAAGAAGATTGATGGTGCAAAAAACCCAACAGATATGTTGACTAAATGTATTGATGCTGGAAAATTGGAGCTATGCAAGGCCTCAGTTGGTCTCCTACAGTGAAGCGGCTAGAGAATTGTAAAGAGTATATTTGTCATGAAGATCAGAATTGGATAGTTGACTAATCAGTCTCCAAGTGAGAGATTGTTGATATATGGAGACTAATAGTGGAGAACGTGTCCTTAGTGAGGGGCGATTATATCTTTTGATTAGTCTCTAAAGGAATTCTAACCTTATTAGAATTCCTATATACTAATACTCTAATTCCTATTATACTCTAAGTTCGAAAAACACTAGTGAATAAAGAACTAAAGCCGCCGTGAAAATAACCAATTTAGGTGAATCACGTAAATTCGTATTTTTGTTTCGTTTTTACACTTATCTTTGATCCTAACAAACTACATATGCAAGGTTTGCAGTATCCACACCCTTGTCTTCAACTTCCATGGATGAAGTACTTCGTGAGTTGGAGGATGAGTCAGGCCAATTCGTTGTGCTTCCCGTATCAACTGAGACTGCAAAGTTGGTGCCTAGTCTGAAAGGTGATGCATCTTAGACTCCATTTGTAATATTTTTATCACTATGCTTAATGATTCCTTATGCTGTTTTTATCTTCTTCCTGGAATTGTTCATTCATCCTGCTGTGCATGATTGAACATGCGGGGCAGGGTTTCTGTGATGTCAAATCATCCACCTAATGGTAATCTTTTGAATCATCTGACATATTGTTGGAGACAGTAATTGAGGAAGAAGTGGCGCAACGCAAAAAGTTCTCTCAGTCTCAAAACCAAATAAATAAAAAAATGAATAGGTACCAATATTTGCTACCTTATTGCCATATTTTGTTGACTATGCTGTAGTCAGTCTCGTTTTTTTTTCTTCTGACTTGTAGAACCCTTCAGCCTGCGTGCTGTCCTTGTATGCCAAAAATGAGCAGAACGACACACATAAACTAGTTTGCTGTGTACTGCAACATCTCTATGTGGCATCCCTTGATGCTACATTGTCCATAAAGAACTCTCTCATCATGTGATATATTAGTACATTACTCTGGAATCTCTGTGATCAGATTAACTTATTCTTATTCTGGGTAGAATCACATTCCACTTCTTCTGGCTTGCCTGACCTTTTCTTATCGCCTTTAATCAACTGTGCGGCCCCCATACTTCATCTCAATATTGGAATAGATGCTGGTTTGTGTGTTTCGTTCAATCTCTAGCAATATCAACCCGAAGAAGAATTTCTGATGATATTTGCCTTTGTTATGGAATGTCTCTTTACGAATTTATTTGCATCTGCATCACATTCAACAAATAATGTTGAAAGCTCCCATTCGACTTGCATAATGTCACTATCTTTGTGTGGACCAAAGTTGGAAATTGTGTTGAAAGCTTGAAGTCTAAACTGTTGCCCTCTTTGTTTCTGAAGTCAAGCCAGTGGTATGAATTGTCTGTTGAAGCCTAAAAATTCTTTATCAGGTATGAATGCTCAAGTTGAAAATCTCCACTACTCAAGACTCTTGGCAAGTCTTGACAACGAGTTGTCTCGATTCATTATCAAAGTTTATTCTTCAAAAGGAATGATTTCGCTTCGGTCGCCCTTACCTCAATTCAATCGTCTAATTAAAAGGGGAATATAATAGGATTAAAATATTAGTAAAACTAAAACTAAACCAAATAAAACGTAAATTTTGCCCTAAAGTAAGGTCTCGAGAGCATGGGATGTATGCAGTCATACCCTTACCTCAAAAGAGCTAAAGAGATTGTTTCCGTGGAGATACCCTTGAGAGAAAAAAGAAAAAGAAAAATAAATAAATAAATAAAATACATTAAAAAATAACTAAATTAATAATAATAATAATAATAATAATAATAATAATAATAATGGAAGATAAATAAAAGTAAAGAATATATGCATAGATGCATACTTACATACACGTCTAAACAAAATAAATACTTGAATAAATAAACTCCATAACTATACGCTCAAACCACTAACTAAATAAATAAATATCATTTATAATTATAATCTATCCCATCACTAAATAAATAACTATATATGTACGTTAGTCCTATACGTCTCTAATTATAATATGATATCTTCAATTCGTCATATCAGAGGTCATATCGTCATAGAGTTCTAATCTCGCTAAATCTAGTCAAATCTGCTCATTTCACGTCCTCCTTGACCTCACTCTCCCTCGCCTTCCTTTAACTTGTAGCCATTCGACTCTCCTGACAGACTCGTCGACACACCTTCTGCACACATGTCCAAACCATCGCAATTACCCATTTCTTAACTTAGCAGTGATAGGTGCGATACCTAGTATATGCCTAAAGATCTCATTCAAAATCTTATCTAATATCGTACAATGACACATGTATTTTTTTTTTCAATAAGTAAACAATGACACATGTATCTTAACATTTTAATTTTCTTAGTCTCAAACTTCTAATAGTAAGGAGAAGAAGAACAAAATATCTTTTAATAATAATAATAATAATAATAATAAAATATTATACATTCCTATCGTTGGAATCGAGTCACACCTTTTCAAAAGGAGCATCTTTTATAGATAAGTTTTATAAAATTTTATTTATATCTGAAGGTATTAAAAATGATCCTGGTGAAATTGCATTTATGCAAAGGCGTAATTACGGTACTAGCTCTCCGGTTGGCGACAAAGGGAGGGCATAGTTGTAATATCGTCAAAAACAATAGCCTCTTTTGTTATTGTAAAGGCGGAGTGATAATCCTAGCATAAAAAGACAAGACACCTCC
>JAOWBN010217700.1:0-13443 GCA_028565015.1 Pinguicula moranensis
CCGGGGAGATGCCCTTCAAGATTGCCAATAATGCATCTAGTTCCAGAAACTGTGCAAGCCTCATGATACTTCTTCTCCACTGCCAATCTAAATACCAATTGTTGTTTATCCACTGCCCTTTGTCTACTACGTAAGTGTCATTTTCTTCATCTAGTCTATAGAGCCGGTTAAATTTAGCAGTCAAGCTTGTTTCTCCGTGCCACTTATCAATTCAAAATTTCAAGACTTCATCTAGTCAGGTTCACTATCCAATTGAAGCACATTATTTTATGGAGATCCTTCCACCACCTTGATACATAGGTTCCACTATGCCTTCTGCTAGAGATCTGATCAACATCAACTTTCCTGAGCTCCCTGAAGCTTCCAAATGTTATGATGCCCTGGTTTGCATAGTGGATCTTAGAATGTCCATGGCCAAAGACTTTTATCCCGAGAGAATTCTGGCTCCCCACTTGGCCAACGTGGCATCATTTTTGGTGCCTTAGGTTTTTTATGCCAAGTCCACCCCAGTCCTTTGGTGCAATAACTTTTTTCCAGGCTACCCAGCATGCTTTCTTGTGTTCCTTGGAACTTCCCTAGAGGAAACCTCTATGAATTGATGTTAATCTATTTAAAATTGATAAAATAGTGCACTAGAAGGGTTGTAAGCACAAAGTTGAGCAGGATAGTCCTTCCACCTACAAATATATATTTTTGGTTCCAGTTACTGAGAACCTTGTGAAACCTGTCTGTGACTAGTTACCATGCAGCCTGTTTATGATGGTTCCCTACTAATGGAAATCGTAGATATATGTAGGAGAGGTTTTCAGTTTTGCAGCCTAGGTATGCAGCCATTTCAAGCACCAAATCCGGATTCATGTTCAAAACAACTAGGATGCTTTTCTTGAAGTTTATCTTGAGACCTGAGAGCAATTCAAAGTTATGCAGGATGGACTTGAATGGCCTGATAGATTCCAGTCTAGTTGACCAAGCATAAGTGTATCATCTGCAAATTGTGAGTGCGTTAGCTGCACTTTATTCCTTCCCACTGCCAGGCCACTAAATAGTTGCAAATCTGCTGCCCTACAAATCATGTTGGAGAGGCTCTCAGCAACAATGAGGTAGAGATAGGGGAGAGGGGGTCCCCTACCTCAATCCTCTTTGGGCGTAAAATTCCTTTGTTGGGTTACCATTTACCAAAACTAAGTTAGAAGATGAGTGCAACAGTTATTTGATCCAGCAGCTCCATACTTCACGGAATCCCATAGCTGTCAGCATGGTTAAGAGGTACGACCAGTAAACTGTATCAAAAGCCTTTACAAAATCTACATTAAGTACAAGGGCCTGTTTTTTCAGTTTCTTGCATTCATCCAATGTCTTATTAGCTATCAACACTCCATCCAAGATCTTTTTGTTTTTTATGAAAGCCATCTACTGAGGCGATATGATCTAGGGAAGTTGAGGTCTAAATCTACTTGCAAGGACCTCAGATAAGATTTTTGGTATGGCCCTATGAGTGTGATGGGCCTATAGTCCTGCACACTTAGGGGGTTCTTTGCTTTGACCATTAGAGTGATGTGGGTTGCGTTCGTGCTACTACACTCCTTGAGTTTACAGTTCCCATAGAATTGTTTGAACAGTTGGAGAAGATCTTCTTGCATAAGAGGGGTGAAATGCTACATAGATTTGAAGTTGAAACCGTAAGGGCCTGGGCTTTTTGTGCTACTATACTCCTTGAGTGCTTGATGGATTTCAAAATCAGATAAGAGAAGCAGAAGAGTCCTAGCAAGAGGTTGGCTGATTCTGTTTGCAGTTGTGGCCTTTTCTAGTACTCCTCGCTGAACTTTTCTGGAAAATGCTTGTGGAAGCAGTTCTTGACTCTTTCAGGATCTGTTATCCAGTCACCCTCATCCCATACACCAAGGTTTGTATCTTTTTTGTTGCTATTCACCATACGGTGGAATTAAGCATTGATGTAGTCCCCTTGCTGAATCCATCCGGTTCTAGATTTTTGATAACATGAGGTATGTAGGGATGTGGTAACCTTGGCTAGCTCCTCCCTTAAGTGTCTAATGTGTTGAAGGCCTACCTCGCCTAGTGTATTATGACATTCTACCATCATTTTTTCTTTACCTGCAAGTAACTCCAATATTTGCTTCTTCCGGGATGACAAACCGCTATGGTTACTTTTGTTCCACTCTTTGATGCTAGCTTTGAGAGCTTTCGGCTTTACTTGAATTTTGTAGCTTGCATACCCTTTGGGGCCGGTGTTGTTCTAGACTTGCTTAATCATGTCTATATATTGTTTGTCTTCCAGCCATGAGTCCAACACCCTTTGGGGCTTGGGCCCCCAGTTTAGAACTTTAGATCAGAGACAAAAGGGGTAGTGGTTTGAGTCTTCCCATTGTAGGGCAATCTGTATCCATATGTGATTTTCTACCAGCCATAGTTCATTCACAAGTAATCTTTCTAATATGGTCATGGCTTTAAGGGAGACATACCAGATGAATTTCTATTGGCTAGGGGGAGATTGATGCAGGAGCATCCAAGCCATTCAAACAATATGAGCATGAAAATAATTATTTTTTCTGATGCTATCCTATTGGCCTTGAATTATCAAGAAAATAAGAAGCCTAAGAAGTTAGTTGTTTGAAGGATGGGTCGACTTTGGATTGCATGGACAACCTTGATTTGAATTATCAAGAAAATAAGGAAAATAAGAAGCCTAAGAAGTTAATTATTTTTAAGAAAATAAGAAAACAAATCTTGTCTCAAGCCTGGACAACCTTCCGTATTTTTTGGATTGCTTTCTTGTTGCTGTTGTGGCTGCCTTTTATAGCGTTTTTTTTAATTTTTTTGGAGTCAAATAAGCTGAGAACCATCCCTAAGCTTTAGTTGCACGTTCTCATGGAGGTTAGAGCATATTCCATCCAAGCAAAGTCATCCAAAATGCACCTAGACACCAAACTAGATAGATTCGACCAGAGTGTGTTCATGCTCTTGAAATGGTCGAATTTAATGATCCACATGGTTGGATTAGAAGCTACAATCAAGTTCCACATCATGGTGGATGGTTATACCAAGTTTCATCAAAACAATTTGGTCTAGGAGTCAAAACCGAAACCTAAAGTAGTGGAAAAAATCTGTTTTTCTTTTGTTCCATTTACTTTTGAACTTAATTTTCAATTTGACTCGGCAATTATTTTTTTGTCTACTTAATGCTTGACTTGTGAGCATATTAGACATTGAAGTACATGAAATAAACACATTTTTTGTGAGAGAAAATTTTCTCAAATATCAAAGTGTTCTTCATTCCGCTACTAGCACCGCATCAGTTGGTATCGGAGCTCAATAATCGTTCTTGGAACTGTGTTATTACCAATGGCTGGTGGGAGAGAGTGTGGTCGCTGTAGCATCAATGGAGATGGTGCATCCCAAGCTTGTGATGGACATGTTTTCATCAACACCAACAGATGGTGGACTTGGTTGTCGATGATGTGACCCACATACGACGGCTCAACGCCATGGTAGTGATGAAAAGGATGAAACTATTGATGATTTGTAGAGGCAAGTTACCGAATTAACCCAGCGCTTGGAGGCGCAGGATTTCCAGGATCTTAACAATCTAAAGGAATTCAAGTATTCCTTGTTTGTTGAGCCGTGTGGAGATGAAGATCAAAATGAGTGTTGTGAGTATGAAGGTCCTCATATTTTATATATATATCTAGATAATATCAATGAGAGGATAGAGTATGATGAGTCACCAAAGTGTGATTTGAATCACGTTGACACTGAAGCTAAGGTTGTGGCTAACTTCATGGTCATAGGCATGGATGCCTCCGATATGGTTTATTTAAGGATTAAACCAGCTAAGGGTCGTGCCATTTGTGAAATTTGAGAAGGAAAATTTCTATGGATACTTAATCCAATGCTGAGATAAACAACACTTTCGATGTTGTAATTTATGCAGCTTCTATTCTGGAAGATTTTTACCAAAGAGCTTGTGTTCCTTTTTGTATAAATCAGAAGATTGAAGAAGACAAGTCAATTGATAATATTAATTATGTTTTGTTTTTGTGGGATCCTGGTGGCACCATTATGAACTCGAGTTTGAGTTCTTTTCAACAGGGGGAGACTGATGGAGGTGCATCCGAGCCATTCGAAAAATATGAGCATGAAAATAATTATTTTTATGATGCTATCCTATTGGCCTTGAATTATCAAGAAAATAAGGAAAATAAGAATCCTAAGAAGTTAGTTATTTGAAGGATGGGTCGACTTTGGTGAGTTGGCAATAAAGAAAACAAATCTTGTCTCAAGCTTGGACAACCTTCCGTATTTTTCGGATTACTTTCTCGTTGCTATTGGGGCTGCCTTTTTATCGCGTTTTTTGAATTGTTTTGAGTCAAATAAGTTGAGAACCATTCCTAAACTTTAAGGCACGTTCTCATGGAGGTTAGAGCAAATTCCATTCAAGCAAAGTCATCCAAAATGTACCTAGACACCAAACTGGATAGATTCGACCAGAGTTTGTTCATGCTCTTGAAATGGTCGAATTTGGTGATCCAAATGGTTGGATAAGAAGCTACAATCAAGTTACACATCATGGTGGATGGTTATACCAAGTTTCATCCAAAAATGTGATCTAGAAGGAATCAAAACCGAAACCTAAAGTAGTGGCAAAAATCTTTTTTTTTTGTTCCATTTACTTTTGAACTTAATTTTAAATTTGACTTGTTAATTTTTTTTATCTACCTAATGCTCGACTTGTGAGCATATTAGACAATGAAGTTGATGAATAAAACATCTTTCAATCCTTTAGAATTATTTTCTCAAGATCAACTTTGTGTTCTTCCTCCTTGCAATCTCTAAACCTTTGCCGCTAGTATTGTTTCAATACTAGCCTCGCATAACATTCCATATACATAAGAGCCATCCAAATTGACCTACAGAGCCAAATAATGCCTAGTCAAAAAAGTTATCAACCCAAAAAACCTGCATACCTTTTTATTGACAACATCTAGCTTTGTTTCCTGCAGGCCGATGAAGTACGTTTTTCCACTGCAATGAGTACTTTGATTCTTCTCTTCCTCCTTGGGATACATAAGCCTCTTACGTTATATGTTATGACTTTCATAGGGCCAGCAGGTCACTTGTCTTCTTGCTGCTACCAGGTGTGGCTAATCTTCTAGATCTGCGCAACTCACTATTCATTCTCATAAGTATGTGATGAACCTCTGCCAAATTATCACAATAGGACAACCCCAATTTTCTACCAATCGTAATTATGGAGTCAGTTTGATCACTAAGACACGCTCTTGATAGTTCACAACCAACTAAGTGTGTATGGCCTGTTGTGTAGTTTTGGTCCTGTGTCAGGGATAATTGATCAACCCAGTCCTTTAAGATTTGTTGGTTATTCTTGGTCCCTCTTGTCTTCCTTGTTTGAATTCGGGTATGTGGGCTTTCTTTGCTATGGGCCCTCTAACCATCACTTGGAGTGGTCACTTTCCAAGCTACTAGAGGGTGGAAATCATTCGCATAGGGGGGTTCAACTTCTGTGAGTGGATGGATACTACTTTAGATACAGTGGCACATACTTGAGCCACTTCTGAACATGTGTTTGTGAGAATTTAAGGCTCAGGGTGCTGGTCTAATAATAGGGTTGAATCAGTAATCTTGCACACTTCTAGTGCATTGTGCACACTACTTTCTGGCCTAGGCTCATTTCCATTAGCAGACTCAGCTCTGTGAGTCCTTTCTGGTGGTGAACAATTTGTTTGAATTTGTGGAATAATGATCCTTTTGGGTAGTGGAAATGTTAACTTGCCCAGTGGTTTAGGCCACCAGTGCAGTTTCTGTAGGACCCAATGGCTAGCATCGGAAGTTTCCAACTCAACATTCTCATCCGTTATATGAGTTGATTGAGTCTCCATTTTCATTCGGTTCCTCATAGATTACCGTGCTATGCTCCTTTGTATTCATTTCACAAGGCGGGAAGGCTTCTGAGTCTACTATAGAGCGATCATTAGATCAATGACTGGTACAAGAGTCTGACTCTGCAGCCGCTAGATCATACTAGGGTCTCTAAGGGAATCTTTCAGTGTTTAACTCTATAACACAAAGCGTCAGTGCATTGTCATCCACAGTCAGCCTAATCTAAGATGGTTTCTCAGATCCCCATTTCGTTTGGATCTATAATTTGGTAGCCATAAGGAAACGGTGGGTGAGAGTACACTCATCAATCTTGACACAAGTGCCTACTTGCTCGCCAATCTGCATCAGTACCCGCTCATTCAAGTACTGTAGTGGAAGGCCAAATATCTTAATCCATCTAAGGCAGGCTGGAGGTATATTCTCATGTGACTACACGCGTATATCACTCAACATGGTTAGCATCCACTCCAAGTCGTTTTTCAACAAGGTACCAAGGTCATGAATTTCCTCTTCCCATAAAAGGATCTTGGTGGGAGACATTAGACTAACTATAATGTTCAAATAGCATGTGACATGGACAGCCATTTGTAGCTTTTCCCATCTGATATCACATATTGGTGTGCCAACATAGCCAAGTTTGAGGATCAGTAATGATATTTAGCCTCTGATCATTTCCCCTTGTCTTAGTTTGATGTCGCTTTTTTTGCTTAGGCACAGGTTGTCGTGCTGGCTAGTTTGGGGGTGGCAGGGGTAGAAGTTTGCTAGCTTCTCCTATCACCATCTTTCCTTGAGAAATAGCTGGAATAGGTTAAAGTTTGGTAGACATGTTTACAGAGTTTATTTATTATTATTATTATTATTATCATTATTATTACTATTTATTTATTATTTTTTATTTTTTTGGGGGGAGGGGGGAGGGGCACTAAACTCTTGGGTAGAGTTGCTACATGTTTGGGGTAGAGTACTACGTTAGCCTGCAATCTGAGACTACCAATCGGAACCCCATTAAGACATTTTAGCATGGCTTTGATGTTATGAGGCATAGCAAAATCCATAAAACCAAAAACAAGTCCACTCAAGTTCAGTTTTCTGGCAACCTTCAAGGGAGTCATCCTCCCCTGGCAACTTAACACGTATTGGAGCCTTTCTATATCACAATTTTCTCGGAAAATTCGTGATATAGTATGTGACTAACCTTGGTTGCTGCCTCCGCTCACCAGGTGGTTGTTGGGAACCAATACGGTCGTGCACTGGCCTTGGATTCTAAGACAACACATCATTTGCATAAGAGACTTTTGTCCTGGTTCTTTTTTCCACAACCGACTGTTTTCCAGCTCATATGGCTGCACGACAAAAAAAAATTTGTTTTTTTTCTTCTGCTGGGGTGGCTAACTCCACTTGTCCATTCCGTAGACCACATATAGGAAGAGGAGCATAGGCGAGAGGATTGCTTGAGGAGTAACGAAGGTACTTCAGTAGGCCATTCCCTGACACATGAGGGGAAGCCTGTTTGCTAGAACGTAAGAAAACTTGAGGTTCTCGGGAACTTGGAGCCTTCCCGGGGTCGGTGACCAGCTAATAGTAAGTTGCGTTCAGCTCGGGAGGCTCATGGTGGGCAGTTGGTTGGAGAAGAAGGCAGGGCGTGGGTTGGTTTACTATTCATGGTTTTCTTCTTGTATAGAGAGAAAATATCTTGGAAAACCCTATACCAACGTTCTAAAGGAGTTGAGGAGTTCTACAATGAGATGGAGTCACTTTTGATTAGAGGCAACATTCAGGAGGATCGTGAGGTTACTATGGCCCAATTTCTTCAGGGCCTAAATCGAGAGATTGCTGATGTTGTTGAGTAATGAAATCGGATAGGGCCAAACTCATATTGTAATTTGAGTACCTCACCTCCTTCAAGGTGGACCGCTAAGCTCTCAACATATCCTGATTCTCTCAGGATCCCGTTCAAAGTGTTCAGATCCAAGACTGGTGACGGGAATCCCACCAGGCATTTGTTTAGCTATGATGTAGCAAGTGGATCCGATTGAAATTGGATGGAAATATTTTCCTTCAAGGGCTCAGTCTCTGTTGGGGTCTTTAGAATAGGGTGAGAAGGTCCCTGAGCCGACTCATGACTATTTTCTGATTCCAATTTAGACGGGGTGCGTGCATCACTCACCTTTAGGAGGAATGAGCCAACCCAGATTCCTTTGAGCTTATCTTTTAGCAGGGTGTGGGCCGAATTCTTGAAAAAATGGACAAAACCAAAGGGGGCAGAGAGAGCAGTCCCTTTCTTGGGTATGTGTACATCACTCACATGGCCGTATGCCGAAAAAAACTTGCCATATCTCTTCTTTTTTCCAAGATGGCGGAAAGCTAGTGAAGTGGAAAGAGATCGAGCCATCACGTATCTTCTTGATGTAGGTGGGCAGAGGTTTCTTTGTAGAGCTCGCAGTTTCTTCTCCAAGTGGTTGCTTAGTCGGAGAAGTTTGCTTTTGCTTATGTCGTTTAGCCACATCGATCCACTCATTTGCATTTCTTGATTCGGAGAGGCTATGGTTGCCAGATCTTGGAGTAATCTCTTCTCCAAATCCCCATTCTCAGATGATGTAGTAGACATTTCTAGTGAGAGGTTAGAGTATTTTTCTTTGGAGAGAGAGCCATCATTAAGAGACTTTTTTAAGTCACTTTTCCTTTTTTCTTTCATCTATCATACTGAGACCTCTCTCCATCGTCATTGGGATTTGCCTGCTAACCATTTCAGTCCAGGAGATGATCCCAGTTGTGGTGGGTGATATAGGAACGGCTATTTCCTATTATCCTCCTTATACACGTGAGTAGTTAGTCGCTAGTTAGTTAATCATCGTGCGTGTTGAGGTGAAGTCACTCTTGTCCCTTGTTCTTCAGCCACCCGGTGCCATGGCAATCGTGAGGACCAATTCTCAGTTGGCAATCTGTTTGTCCAGGTGAGTGAGGGGCTGTGGGATAACGGAGCCGCCTGCGGACAACGGTGCAGATTGCGGTGTCTGAGCGGCAGCAACAGGCCGTGCAAGGACCGAACCATCAATGTAAGGGTGGTGGATTTCAGCAGGAGAAGGCTGTGTCCTTCCACCATCGTCCTGTCAAAGGATGCATTTGCAATGGTTTTACATAATACGGTGCAAAAATTAGCATTGAGTTTACTGAGTACAAAATCCAGCTTGTAAACCAAATGAACTTTGTGTTCTCAAGATTTGATCTAACCTTCTGTATGTGTGTATTGGTGCAGGATTTGAATTGACAAAATGTAGAGGAAACGGAGAGCAAAATAGGATAAAATCAGCTTGTGTTCAGATTACTTTTGTGTATTTTTTACCTATCAAAAAAAACTTGTGTATTTTTAGTACAACAAGAGGAACGTAGATGACAAATTCTTTTTTGTGGATCATATTACCCCTAAACCCTAAACCATTACAGCCCCCACATCAACCACGTCATTTGCAATCTCTCTTCAACACCAGCAAATCAGCAAACATCACATCCTCGGAGGATTCTCAAATATGTCCTTAGTTGCTGAGGCACCTGATTTCATCCAAGTCTTCTCAGATGGAACCGTAAAACGCTTTATACCCCCGACCCGACAGCCACCCCATCAACTGAATGGTCTTCCGGATTCAACAGATACAAGTCCAAGGATGTAATAATTGATCCAACAAAACAGGTCGCAGCTAGAATCTTTCTCCCGGATGCAACCGGAAAACTGCCCCTCCTTTCAGAAAACAAGCACCCCATTGCTTATGAGGATTCTTTCTCCGCGCTACAATGGGTGGCCTCAAACTCCGAGCCTTGGCTTCAGCAAGCTGACCTCTACAGCGTCTTCCTCTGTGGTGACAGCGCTGGTGGAAATATATCTCATCATGTTGCCGTGGAAGCCGTCAAATCCGATGCTTTCAGCATTGGGATAAAAAGGTTGTTGCTCATTCATCCGTATTTCGGAAGTGAATCCCGGACAGAGCTGGAGCTGGGACAAGTCAGCCAATGAGGTAGCCATGAATGACATGTTCTGGAAGCTTAGCTGGCCCGAAGGAACGGACTGTGATTATTATGGTTGCAATTTGGAAACTGGGGATGCAGAAGCAGAACACAGAATGGAGTCCCCTGTTTCCTCCTACGATTGTGGTTTTTGTTGCTGAACTTGATTTCTTGAAAGAGAATAAAATGCACATCTTGTCGATTAACTCCTGCGGCCTCAATGAAGATAAGATCATAGCTATCTCCAAATTGATCCGGAAAAACAAAGTGAATGTGTTATGCGTCCAGGAGACAAAAAGAAAGTATGTAGACCACTACATAGCGAGTAAGATCTGGGGAAATACTGATTGCTCCTGGGCCTTCTCTCCAAGTCATAACGCGGCAGGGGGTATCCTCACAGTTTGGTGCTCACGGTCCATCTCCATTTCAAGCACTACAATGCATGCCAATCACTTGATTGTGGAAGGAGTTTGGCTGCCTACGAGTGAGCCAATAGTCATTGTCAACACATATGCAAAATCAGGTGACTTTCCGGCGAGCAGGTTACTATGGCAAGATCTGTCTCAACTTATCCAGGCAAATCAAAGTAAAGCAAAATGCATAGTGGGAGATTTCAATATGGTGCGCGCCCAATCCGAACGGATGAACTGTATCAGCAACATCTCTTCAGAGATGAGGTCCTTTAACAACTTCATATCTGATAATCTTCTTATAGACATCCCTCTGCTACGGCACAGCTTCACCTGGTTTGATGGTAGGGGATGCAAAGCCAGCCGGTTGGATAGATTTTTGCTATGTGGGAGGTGGATCACCCTATGGCCTCACCATGTTCAGCTAGCACTAGACCGAACTATCTCTGATCACCGCCCCATCTTGCTCTACTCTGCTGCTGTGAACTGGGGACCGAAGCCATTCCATACTCTTAACTGCTGGCACTCTCATCCGGACTTCCTGAATTTTATAAAGGAAAGCTGGAACTCAATTCAGATACACGGTACGCACAGTTCTATATTGCATAACTCTATCAAACTGCTTCGACTAAAATTGCAGGTTTGGAACAAGGAAATCTTTGGCCAAGTAGACAGGAATATCGAAGCCTTACAAGACCGGCTGAACGGATATGATGCTATATGTGAGCTACGAGGCCTAACTGAATCCGAGAAGTGCTCCAGATATAACCACTTGGAAGAACTACGGCTTGCAAGAAAACGCCAAGTCTCGGTCCTAAAACAAAAATCAAGAGCAACCTGGATAAAGGATGGGGATGAAAATTCCACATTTTTCCATGCCCAGGTCCTGCACAGGCGCTACCGGAACTCAATCATAGGTCTCCATATCAACGGAACGTGGACAACAGAGGTTCAGGAGGTAAAACTTGGTGTTACAGATTATTTTGCAAACCACTTTAATGAACAGGATTTCCCGAGGCCTACCATAAATCTGCCATCCCGTCATATACTATCTGAAGCGGAAAATGAGATGCTCACGGCGCCATTCTCGGATGAAGAAATCCTAGCCACACTCAAGTCATGTTCGGGAAACAAAAGTCCGGGCCCGGATGGCATATCTTTCAATTTTTTGAAGGCAAACTGGGATACGGTAAAGGAGAAGTACACGGCATTCTTGCATGAATTTCACCGGACCGGATCCATGTTCAGACCTTTGAACTCCACTTCCATAGTGTTAGCTCCAAAGGTACAGACCCCTACTGATCTTGTTAATTATAGACCCATCTCAATGGTTAGTAGTGCATATAAACTTCTTGCAAAACTGCTATCTAACCGGTTGAGAAAGGTAATGGACAAAATGATATCTCCGGAGCAAATGGCTTTTATAAAGGGGAGACATATTCAGGATGGTATTCTGGTGGCAAACGAGTTATTACACCTTGCTAAATCTTCCAACAGGAAAGCAATATTCTTGAAAGTAGACTTTGCTAAGGCATTTGATTCCATTAACTGGAACTTTTTATCCTTTATGATGAAAAAGTTAGGTTTTTGTGAGATATGGATTCGGTGGATACGTGCATGTATATCTTCTGCTACAGGGACTGTATTGATAAATGGATCCCCGGCGGGCATCTTTGACTTCCGAAGAGGCCTACGCCAGGGAGATCCTTTATCTCCTTATTTATTTGTTATTGCTACAGAAGGCCTAAATCTTCTGATCCATAGTGCGCAAGCACATGGTATCCTCTCGGGCATCAGATGCGGACCCAAAGAATACACGCACTCCTTATATGCTGATGACACACTATTCTTTGGATCGGGCACCTATGAAAATGTGGTCGCGGTGAAAGCTATATTGAGGCTCTATGAGTTAGCATCCGGTCTTCGGATAAACTTTCACAAAAGCAGTCTATTATGTATAAATATTCCTCAGCAGGATCAACTTGAACTGGCGGAGATCTTCGGATGCCCCCTCATGACCGCCCCCTTCAAGTACCTAGGAGCTCAAGTTGGATGCAACCCTGGACTACGGAGCAGCTGGAGCCACACACTAGAGGTAATGCGCTCAAAAACTTTATCGTGGTCTAATAAATTCCTATCTTTTGCAGGTAAAATAACACTCATCAAAAGTGTTCTCAGCAGTATCCCGATATATCAGTTCTCTCTCTATAAGGCTCCCACATTGGTTATTAAGGAAATGACAGCTATATGCCGGGATTTCTTATGGAGCTCGGGCTATACACAACGGAAGTCTATTGCGTGGATCAAGTGGCAACACCTCTGTCACCCTATAGAGGCTGGCGGTCTCGGCCTCCTTGACCTCCGATTATTCAATCTAGCACTATTCTGCAAATGGGGATGGAGACTGCGCACGGAGACACATGGTCAGTGGCAGGAAATTATCAGAGCAAAATACCTGCCTTGTTCGAACCTAGATTGGGACTGGATGCTAATACCAGATCCCCCAAAGACCTCACGTTGGTGGAGAGATCTTAGACAGGAGCTCGCCCCTGGTTGCTGGTTCTCCACTCAGCTAGTACGGATTATCGGAAATGGAGAGAAGACAAGATTCTGGCTTGATCTATGGTATGGTGACAGTCTATTAGCCACTCGGTTCCCGACATTATTCTCTCTAGCTGCAGACAAGGACATCTCTCTTCGAGATATGCGGAACCATCTTGGAGAAGCAGACTCTCAAAGTGGGAATTGGCGTCAGTCTCTTAGACCTCATCATCTGATATTACTACATGAGCTAGAGGAGGAACTCCTAGATGCTATCACCCTCACTACTAGCGAAGACCGCTGGAGATGGACGGCCACGGCGGGCGGAAAATACTCGGTAAGCAGTGCCTACAAATTACTGCTTGCTAGAGACTACGGAACAATGGTTGCTCGCCCGGACATCACAGCGGTATGGGGAAAGAATGCCCCAAAAAAAGTTAAACTCTTATGCTGGCGCGTACTGAAGAAGAGGATTGCTACCACGGACAATCTGATCACTCGGGAGATGATACTCACTGTGGAGGACTGCCTATGTTGTTTATGCTCAGCGGTTCCAGAATCAGTGTCCCATTTATTC
>JAOWBN010217721.1:0-13440 GCA_028565015.1 Pinguicula moranensis
TTGGTTGAAAGAGGGCATGATTTATATCAACCTGACCAGGGTTATACGTATAATCCAGAAAGGGATAAGCATTTATGCAGAAAGGTGATCCAATTCCTGAAAAAAACTCCAAAAAGCGGTTTCATTAGAGCAACACCCTCTTTGAATATACGCGAAGAGGGAGGAAATGAATTTGTAAATACAGCCTGCGAATGAGTAGTTGTAATCTGAACTACATCATCTTTTTTTTTTATAGGTAATCCGAAGCTGCCGGTTCAATTTCAGATCCGCGGATCAACCCAGATAAGCCCCACTCGACCCGGACGACAGCCACGCAGTCTCATGGAACCCCTTATCCCAGTATCCTTCGGGCCCACTGGGCCCTCCGACTAATCCAGAGGTGACAAGACCAGATTAATCCCAACGCAGAAGCCCCACAGGGCCTCACTGACACTTGGCAAGCCAGGTGGCAGTGGGCAGAAAATCGATCCACAGTGTTCCCACTGGGAATCGATCCCACTACCTCTTGACAAGCCAGGAGGTAGCGGACCGCTGGAACAAGTTGCCTCGTCCTGAACTACATCATCTATCCCAAGCTTCATGGTAGCATTATATATATTCTTCACAGCACCCAATAAGGCTACCCCAAGATCATAATCACTTCCTCCAAGAACTTCATTTCCAATAGCAATACCAACAATGTGCGTTTCGGGAAGGAACGCCTTTACATTGTCCCTCGTCCAATTCAGGGCATGGTCTGCATTAGCACTCATGTCCTTAACATATTCATTTGGAAGTCCAATCAATAACTCAAGACCAGACCCTTTAAATGCATTGAGAACACTATGATCCGCATCATAGATTCTTACATTCTTGATCTTTGCAGCCTTCAGGAGCCTGACAACTTCGTCCGGTGGAAGGATATTATTAGCTATCCTACCATAATTGATTCCATATGTTTCAGTAAATGCTGTTGCCATAAATGCTGAAAGAAAAGACAGGGACATAAGCAACAACAAATCACTCGTTTACTCGCTGAAGGTCGAGATACCCCCAAATAAAAAAAAAATGGTAAACTTGGCACCTGCACGAACATCCTACGTATGCTTAATCAAAATGAACTGACTTTGCATGCCATTGAGCAGCATCTACTCAACTAAGGGAATCTTACAGAAATCTAAATGCTTGTATTTCATTCTATCTGCGGGTTTTCAGGATATCCTAGCATAATTTAACTCAAAACTTAGATAAGCTGACAACTATAGAACTAAAAAATATTTGTTACACTTATAACATTCTACCGTGATAAGTGATCCCAACTCAAAACCCACCTCAATAAGCTACTATTAGTAGAGGGAGCTTCTGTCAAAATAGGTCAAAAAAATAGATAATTGGTACCAAAAAGTTCTTGTTATTTCCTTTGTGTGTTTTCCGTATTTTATAGACAGTACCACTTTACATTTAATATGGTGGTTGAGGAGATTTCGGATCTTGAAGAAGAAAGATTGATTTTTTCTTCTTTTACAGAGACAAGATCCAAAATCTCCTCTTCATTATTCTAACACTCCCCCTCAAGTTGAATTGGGCAATCTACAATTCCTAACTTGTGAAGTGCTTTGATGAAGACATGACTTGTTACTGTTTTGGTTAGAATATATGCTAATTGATCTTCTGATCGGACGAATGGTAGGCTTACAATCTTCTCTTCGATTTTCTCTTTGATGAAGTGTCGATCTACCTCAACGTGTTTAGTCCGATCATGCTGCACTGGATTCTCATATATGCTAATAGCTGCTCAATTGTCACACCTCAGCTGGCATGTCCCTGGAATTCATTGTCCTATCTCTGCCAAAAGTTTTCGTAGCCATAAAATTTCAGTTAGTCCTCTAACAATTCCTTGAAACTCAGCCTATGCACTAGATAGAGCTACCACTTTTTGTTTTTTGCTTTTTCATGTTACCAGATTTCCGCCTACTGTCATAAAATATCCGGTTGTTGATCTTCTATCTATAGGATTGTCTGCCCAGTCTGCATCAGTGTATCCATGAATCTCTAGATGTCCGTTTTTCTTAAACTGAATTCCTTTTTCCTGGAGTATGTTTTAGATAACGAACTCTCCTGAGTGCAGCTTCCATATGATCTTCTTGCGGACAATGCATGAATTGACTGATGACCCCTACAACATATGCTATGTCAGGTCGAGTGTGAGCGAGATAGATTAGTTTTCCAACTAACCGTTGGTATCTTTCTTTATCAACCAAGGAAGCTCCTTCAACTATCTGCAATTTGGTGTTCATTACGGCAGGTGTATCGGCGGGCTTGCAAGTCCATGAGTCCTGTTTCAGCTAGAAGATCAAAAATATATTTCTGTTGTGATATGAAGATTCCACCTTGTGATCTTTGAACTTCTATTCTCAGGAAATATTTTAACTCTACCAGGTCCTTCATCTCAAATTCTCTTAATAGGTTCTTTCAGAGCTCTGCCATTTCAGTTGTGTCACTTCCTGTGATTATCATATCATCGACATATATGATCAGACAAGTCATTAGCCCTCCATTCTTCTTGAGAAATAGTGTGTGATCAGGGTTGCTCTGTTTGTACCCATATTTTTTCATAGCCATGGTGGTGCGGCCGAACCATGCTCTTGGTGACTACTTTTGCTGCTATTGCAGGATTTGAAAAAGTAATGAAAAGAAGGAGCTATTCCGAACTTTAATCCATAGAGTGCCTTTTATAGTCTACATGCCTCATTTGGTTGAAATGTTTTTGAGAACCCTGGTGGTGCAGACATATATACCTCTTCTTTCAAATTTTCGTGTAGGAATGCATTTTTCACGTCAAATTGATGGAGTGGCCAATCCAGATTTGCTGCTAATGAGAGCAGAACTCGAATAGTATCAATTTTTGCAAGTGGGAAAAACGTTTCGGAATAATCTACCCCATAAGTTTGAGTGTATCCTTTAGCAACGAGTGTTGCCTTGTATCTCTCAATTGTCCCATCAGCTTTGTATTTTACTGTGAACACCCACCGACAATCGATTGTTTTCTTTCCTGTGGCTAACTTGCATTTTCCCCATGTATCATTTTTTCTCAGGGCCTCCATTTAATCATCCATTGCTTTCAGCCACTTTGGATTTTGTTGGACTTCCTGTATATTTGTTGGTATGGTGACTTCTGGATGGTCTGGTTGTCTCCCCCTTACCAGGTTAGCTACAGGATATCTGGAGGATTTCAGGTTCATATCTCTTCGGTGACACGCCTCGAGTACTCTGTGAGGCAATATATAGCGATCTTGTAGCTCACCCGTCTCTGTACTTGATGGTTCAAATTTTGAATCTCTAGCTTCAACATCAGAATAAACAGGAGCAGAAGTATTGTTCGATATAAGCTGTAAAGTAGAATCTGTTATCGTGGGATCTTCAGACGAGGTGAGTGAGCGATCATTAGGCATGGGCTCTTGTCCGGTTCCAACACCTCCTGGCGTTGTGGAACCATGGTAGGTGTTGAAATGTCCCACATTGGTTAGGAAACCCAAGAGAGAAGGGTTCAAATAGAATGACTCCACATTAATTGGAAGCCTTCTGGGAATAAAAAGCCCAAGAACAAATCCGTGAGGGCTTCGCCCAAAGCAGACAATATCATCCAATGTGTAGTGTTCAGAAATTCTACATGGTATCAGAGCGAGGCTGACCGATGTGTGCCCCCATAGGTGTTGTGCACCGTAGAGGTGCACTCCCCAGAGGTAGGGCCCTAGAGGTGGGGTTTGGCTGCCTTGGAATTAGGCTCGCCCCGGAGGTGGGGTTTGGTTAGGGCCTAGTAATTAGGCCCACATGTTGTCCAGTCTCAACAAGGTATGCCCAGTTGGACTTGACATGGAGTGTTGAAATATCCCACATTGGTTAGGAAACCCAAGAGAGAAGGGTTCAAATAGAATGACACCACATTAATTGGATGAAGCCTTTTGGGAATAAAAAGCCCAAGAACAAATCCGTGAGGCTTCGGCTCAAAGCGGACAATATCATCCAATGTGTGTGGTGTCCAGAAATTCTATAGTAGGCAAGGTGGTAGGGCTTAGTAGCCAATTGAAAGGATCCTTCTCATTCTTCTCAACATGCTCCCCCTGACCTTTGAATTGGGTAGTATAGAAATATTCTGTTTCTAGGAAGTTGCAGTTCAGAGTAGTATAGATGTGATTTGTTATCGGGACAAAACACCGATACCCCTCTTTGTGGACTCCATACCCAACAAACACACATTTAACAGCGTAAGGATCAAATGTTTCTATTCATTCGTGGAATGTGAACAAAGACTGAACACCCAAAAATACGAGGTGCTAAGGCAAGAGCAGAGGGCACCTGAGTATATGTATCAAGCGTTTGGAGTCGTGTATGGAGATCCAGGATTTTGGTATGGAGGCGATTTATCATGTAAACTATAGTAGTTATGGCTTCCGGCCAAAGGTTGTCAGGGACATGAGCTTCAATCATAATAGCCCGTGTCATTTCCAGAATAATTCTATTTTTTCTCTCAGATACTCCATTTTGTTCTGGTGTATGTGAGCAAGTAGTCTGGTGGATAATCACATGCTAGAGACAGAAGGAGTTCATGGAATGGTTGACAAATTCCCCCCATTATCAAATCGGAGAACTCTAATTTTTTTTTTGAAACTGTGTATCAATCATGGCATAAAAATCAACAATTTTTTGGAATACTTCAAATTTTGTTTTTAAGAAGTACACACAGGTTATCCTAGTACAATAATCAATAAATAAAAGAAAATACGAAAAATATTGTTGCCAGAATCTGGGGCTGGGCCCCGTACATCAGAATGAACAATGGAGAATGGTTCAAGAGTTCGCGTATTGTTTGGATAAAATGATTGTCGATGACTCTTAGCTAAACAACATATATCACAGGTAAAAGATTGCTGCTGTTTAAAGAAGTTTGGGAATAAGAGTTTAAGATAACCATTAGAGGGATGACTCAGCCGCCGGTGCCACAACCAAACTTGTTGGTCAGGTGTCCCATGAGTCAGCATGGCGGTGCCTTGGCGAGTTACCTCATCCACATAATATAATCCTCCACGCTCAGTGCCATGCCCAATTATCACTCCCGTTCTAATATCCTGTAACAAGCAAAACATGGGATACATTAGTGTTGTATACATTAATTCCTTGGTCACATTACTGATAGATAGTAACTTGCAGGACAGGGCAGGAACAAATAAGTAATTTTTTAGTTTCAAGGTTGGGGAAAGCTCAATTGTTCTTGCGCCCAGTACTAGAGTCATGCCACCATTAGCGGTCTGGATTCGGGTTTGACGAGGAGTAGTGGTCGAGATAATATCTGACCGATCATTGGTCATGGTGTCCGCGGGCCCGCAATCAAATAACCACCGAGGGGGGGGCACTAATGAGGATTCCTGGACCAAAAAACTGAGGAATCATCAGGTCTGAAATAGCCGGGTGGAAAAAATTAAAAATTTTGTTTTTCGGGCAATTTTGAGAATTTTTTGATGTTGGGGGTGACTCTGCAGTTTTTGAAATGAACAAAGGGCTTGATCGGATTTTTTTGAGGCACGAGGAAGTTTCTATAATTTCGGAGAGGATGTGGGTTGGTGGAACAAAGTCGGGGGCTCTTTTTGTAAAATCAGGGAATTTGTTGGGTTTAAAGGATATTTTGGGAAGTGTTGGGAATGTATATTGGAATTTGACAAGGTTGTGGGGTTTATGTTGGATTTGAAACCATTTTTGGGGCAATATCTCAAATCCTATGGATTTCCGCCAGCTGTATCGCACGAGATGCATCGAGTTTCTCCAGCCAGGTCACAGAGACGCTTGGATTCTTTCATAACAACGTCTCGAGCAGATGTTTTCCTTGGTTTCGAGGTGCCTCCTCGATTCCCAGCACCTCGAGCAGAATGTTGTCTCACTTTCGAGGCAACTCCTCGATTCACAGAGCCCATCTCAGTCGAGAAATCACGATCCGCCTCTTTGGCCATGCCTTGAGTTCCTAAAAAACGAAGTGGGACAAAAAAATCTCCTTTCGTCATACCTTCTCCATGGTTTGTCCTCCGTTTTCCTCTTCTGCCGCCATCACAACGCCAAATCCGGGCGTTCCGTGAGACCATTCACCGCCATGGTTGTTGGTGGCATTGGAGTTTCCAACGGCGGTAGCCACGGTACTCTTTCTTGTTTCCGGTTCCTCTGTCAGGATACCCCACTTTCCGGTAGCTTTTTTCTGTCGAATGTCCATTTTTTCCACATTCTTTGCATTGTAAGCGGTCGGGATATCCCACCCTTCGGTAGCATACCTCGGTTGCGTGTCCAGTTTTTCCACATTCAAGGCATGAAATCTTAAATTTCTCTATATCCAAAGACCTGGATGATGACTTCGCCGGGTAATTGGCGGTTTCTGACCGAGATTTCGCAATAAGGCCGCTTCCAATTCCCTGGGATGTGTCATCGTTGCCGTGGTTAGCCGAATTTAGTATATCCAGGCACGCGGCTTCGCGGCGGATAACAGCATAGGCTGCTTCTACTGAGGGAAGAGGGTCGGATTTTAGAAGGTCTCGTTTCACTGTGTCGTACTCTTCACGTATCGCAGCCAAAAGTTGGAAGAGCCGCGTTTCTTGTTTTATCCGATTGAATGCTGCGATATCTGTTGGAGAAGTCATCGGGTTGGGTTGTCTCCGATCGATTTCTCGCCAGATCCGCTGAAACGTACTATACAAGTTCTCAATTGTTCCGTCTCCTTGTTGTTGTCTGTTTCCTTTGACCGTAAGGTCGAAGATCTGCAGTTAGTCTCCTCCGCTGCTGTAGGTAGTGTCAAGTCCTTCCACAATTCCTGTGCGTTTGGGTATTCTGCAAAATTATTAACGAGGTCCCTTTCAATGGTATCCAGGATTCATGAACACACCGTGAGATCCGTTTGCTCCCACTTGGGAAACTCTGGATCTTGAAGATCTGGTGCTGGTGGTTTCCCGGTGATATGATTTAATCGCCCCTTTCCGCCAATCGCCACCTTCATAAGCCATGACCACAATGGATAATTGTGGTCATTGAGCTTCATGGTCATCAAGATGGTTGATTGCCTTCGGGAACGGTCATCCGTTTGAGAAGTTGTGCGATTTGATTCGATAGGTCGCCCGAGGCTAGGCTAGTTTCTACCGCCGGGGCGATCTGTTGATTCTTGTCGTCTCCTTTCATGATTCGTTCGAAGAAAAATGGTAGATGATGAAGCCTTGGTTCGAACATGGCTCAGATACCATGTCAAAATAGGTAAAAAGAAAAAGAAAATTGGTACCAAAAAGTTCTTGTTATTTCCTTTGTGTAGGGTGGTTGAGGAGATTTCGGATTTTGAAGAACGAAGATTGATTTTTTTTCTCTTTTACAAAAACAAGATCCGAAATCTCCTCTCATTATTCTAACAGCTTCTACATCACACCTCGCATGAATCCCATCTTGAACAAAATCAAAGACCATAAAACACGTGATACACAAGAAAAACGTAGAAGAAAGAAAGAATCAAGCAGTTACCATCATGTGTCAAAAAGAACAACAAAAACAAAAACCGTAGAATCATCATGGCCTCTGGAATCCCCTTCGATTCTCTCAAACAGTATTTTTGAAATACTTCCTACGGAGACATACCATCCGCAACCCCTCACTTTCCTCCCAAAGCACACTTTTTGTTTCCAACCCTCAAATTTCTTTATCAATATAAAAAAAGGAATCGATGAATTCTCTCACGGTTAACGATCGGCCGGTCCGCCGTCACGGCAGGAAGTTGCGATTTCTTGATGCTAGGCGGTGGTGCGAGGGGTGCTTTTTCTCTCTGGGTAATGGGGGCCAATTTTCTTCTGCTGTTTTCCTGCTGCGAATTCATGAGCGAACTACTTCAAAACAACCAAAACGTAGAAATTTCAGTTGAGAGGCGATCGGCCAATCGAGTTTGTACTTTGACTTGCTTCGAGTGTGTAGTGTTTTTTGCTTTTGGGTTCTCTCTGGCCCCGTTTACTAGCAATCCCATCTTGAGAATTAACAAGGAATTACTGTCGGAATTGCACACCAAATGGTAGAATTGGGCAGAAGATGGAATTGAACAAAAAAAACAATTATATGTTTACTAAACATAATCTCAAATGGAATTGGACAGTCCATTATTTAAAAAATGGTAGAAATTCCATTTCTATCCCTCGTTCAAATATAAAACTAAAACCATTTGCCCGACTAGCTAGCTATACGTTCCAGTTTCTGTCTTGCGGAGGCGGGAATTACAAATATAAAACTAAAACCATTTGCCGGTCCCCCTCCCTCCATCGCCGTATGAAATCAAACTAGAAGAATCTTTCAAAGGCCAAAAAGGTTACACCTTTGAACAAATTTCTTAGCTTTCAATCGATCTGAATTAAGGCCAAAATGGAGAGGAATAATGGACTGATTTATAGAATTAACAAAACAAATGAACCAAAAAACTAACAAGACAACAGCAAGCAGTGAAAAATAAACAGTAAGAATGATCATCATGAGAACAAACAAATTCTGGAATAAAATATAGACTTCTTCAACCTCTAAGTAGCAAGACAGAAGATCATTATCCTTTGTTTTCTTGAATAAAAACATCTAGAGCTAAGATTCTTCCTTTTCTCAATAAAAATGAAACAACCAAAAAAAAAGGAGGCTCACAGTGATGGTTCTCAAAGTTCTTGATCTTTCCCCAGAAACAAGTGCCTGAGCGTGAGAAGAGGCAGATGCTCTTAGGCAGAAACCAACGCCAGATCTCCGGTAACATGGAGATTTTGGACTACTTTGAGGATTGAATCCCTTTAAACCAATCATTTTCAGGTTAAAATTCATGCTAAAGCTATAAAGACCAACATCATTAATCCTCCAAAGATTCACCTGCGAGCTTCCAATCACGGAAACCTCCATATTCTCTGATAACCCAGATGAGAAAACACACAAATGATTACAATCAAAGATGCTATTGACCCAGAAACGCAAAAGAAAAGACTGAATCTTTTGGGCAATTATCCAAAGAATAAAGCCCAAAGATTCAATCTTTCAAATAAGATGGATGAAGTCTCTACGGCAGTTTTTGCTTCGCTCCAAGGGGGTTTACATAGGAGAGAAAATGGCTTTATTTGGGACCTGAGAAATTTACGGATCAAATGGCGAAACAATAGATTATATAGGAGAATGGAACTTACTATTTGCATTGCTGAAGTCAAATGGAGAGAAAAGTGGATAACCGACCGTCGAAGCTGTTGTCATCGAACGGCATCTAGAGGAAGTTGTGGACTGCGTTCACGACTCACGGCGGCCCCCCTCCATCTACTTTTGTCGCCGGAAAGTGGGAGGCGAATGCAAGAACGGACAGTGGTAGAGAAGTTAGAATGAGAAAGACGAACGCCATAAGGGCAAAAGAGGTTAAAAAAAGGTAATTCCATCAAACAGAAATCAATTCCACCTGTTTGGTGGAATTAGTTTTTGATGTCTAATTCCATGATTTTTAAAAAATCTCGTAGGTCGTGGAATTGAATTCTTCGACCCGCTTTATTTACTGTGTGTATAGTAAACATAGAATTACATTTGAATTCCATCATAATGACACATAATTCCGTCTAGTAAACGGGGCCCTAAAAAATTAGGGGATGTTATAAAGGAGAACCTTTCCACATCCTTATTGATGGTGGTAGTACTCATTGTCTTTTGGATATGGATTTTGCGAAAAGAATAAGTTGCAAACTGGTATATGCTGACCCCATGTTGGTCGAAGTTGCTGATGACGTAAGGCAAGTCAGCAAAGTAAAATGTCACAACTTCACATGGGATATGCAAGGCAAGTCATACATCTGTAATCCTAGACTTTTTTCCTCTTAAAAGCTTTGATCTTATTATTGGAGGGGATTGGCTTAAGAATTATGGGCCGGTGTTATATGATTATGAGTCCATGATCGTTACATTGAGGGAGGATGGTCAGGAGATCCCTATCCAAGCCATTTGGAATTCTGCTGACCTTCAGTGCATTAGTGCTGAAAGCATATTTAAGTTGATAGAATGTGGTGTGGTTTAGTTATTGGCAGGGTATACCCCATTGAGGGGAATTCCAGTGAACTTGATATAGAAGCAGAACTCTAAAGTTTTGAGGCTAAGAAACTAGACAGCACCAAAATGTGTTTTAGCAGCTCAGGTGAAACCTACCCCCATGTGTTACCAAGCTTCCCACTATCACGCAGACCAAGCTTGTTGATCCCATGGCCTACCCCTCTTACCATCTGCAAAGAGGCTTGCTCAGGTACCACACTAGACTATGCACTGGCTCATGAACTAATCTGCAACACAAACTCTGGCACTAGTTGTATAGTTCACCAATGGGGGGTCACTCAAGCGCATATGTCACCCTTTAGAGACTCAAGCTCTATTTCCACTGGCCACATATGAAAATGATGTTAGAGGAATGGACAACTGAATGTGATGTATGTGCGAGAGGTAAGCCGGATACCACGACTAATGTTGGGTTGCTCCAACTTCTTGTGATACGATCTTCAATAAAAACTTCGATTTTGTTACTGGCTTATGCAGAGTATTCAAATTCACATAAAGATTTGGATTCAAGTACGAATCCTTCTCAGGAGGGAGGGGATGATGTGATTATTGGGGGTCCGAGACGAATTTGGATTCTTGCATGGTTTAAAGTAATTAGACCCTGTGGTGTGAATTATAATAAAGAGCAGTTTTATGGTTGCTTCCAAGAAGAGACACAAACGTTGTCGGATCGGTCTGAAAATTTAACTGGAGTCAGAGTACTTATTAAGAATCATCCTGTTCAAAGCAGATTGAATTTGAACGGTCTGATGAGATATGAATTTCGGAACAGACTGTTTTCGTTCAGTCACGATCTGCTATATACAACACTGCCCAACCTCGGTATTATTGGAGATCGAAGGTCTGAAAATGTTCCGATCAAACTGAAATTTATCCAGTGACAGAAAACTTCTCAATACATATTCAAACAAAAGGAGATCAAATTCTAACGGTCCGATGATGGGTTATCATTTTCGGAATATACTGTTATCAAATTGGAAGCTGCACGCAATTTATGGAGACCAGATTAAGCATATGATACGTTGCACGTTTTGGAGAGCACAACCCCTGATAGAAGCTTCCAAGAGGATGTTCATCTGATTTATTATGCCGTTTAGTTAAATTAGTCCATTAATTTGTGAGGATTTCAAATTTTAATGTAATTAGGTAATTTCCTACTTTTAGGAATTAAGTTATGATGAGCTTCTTACTCATGTAAGGTCCAATTTTAATAGAATTTTAAATTAGTTAGGGCTCAAATAAAGTCTAGAGGCCCATTAAAATTGTAGCCTATTTAAAGGCAGATTTCACCATTTTTAGAGAAGGTTTTAGAAGTTTTTTTGATTAAAGTTATGAACTTGAGAGGAATCTATTTGTTTATTGAATTCTTATTCTAAAGACAATTAGGTTGCATGCATCTTAGGGTTCATGTAAATGTTGATTTTATGATATTCATATTTATCGTAGAGTAAATCCTTGGGTACGTGTTTGATTGAACCTCTGGTTTACATTCGTTTCTAGCGTAGTAGTTGGCTAGGAGTTGATGTTGTTTGTTTGATTGGGTTTCTACGGCATAATACGTTTCTTCCATCTCCGTTCTTTTCATCCTGCTATTTAGTGTAACTTTTTATTGGGTTGCAAAATATATCCTTTTGATTTTGTTAATTTCAAAATTTGTGTTATTAATATGTTTCTCTTGATACAAGAATAAGTTTCCGATTCCACGTTTATCTTCCGCTGGCAAAAATTTACATCATCTTGACATACCACAACGTCAATGGGACAACATAAGCGTGGATTTCATAGAAGGATTGCCAAAATCTGAAGGCAAGGACTTGATTCTAGTGGTAATAGATAAACTAAGCAAGTATGCTCACTTCCTAGCCATGACCCATTCATATACTACAGAATCCGTAGCCAAAATCTTCATGGAACAAGTGTACAAATTGCACGATATGCCTTCCCAAATCATCTCATACATGGACACATTTTTTATTAGCAAATTATGGACTGAATTGATGAAGTTAGCCAGAGTACAACTTTCCATGAGCTCTGCTTATCACCCACAATCGTATGGGCAAACCGAAAGAGTTAACCGGTGTCTTGAGACCTACCTACGGTTGCACTTGTTCACAAAAGCCTCACTTGTGGTACCGGTGGCTTCACTTGGCTGAATTATGGTATAACACATCCTAACACACTAGTACAAAGATGTCCCCATATAAGGCTCTTTATGGACAGGAAATTAGGTACATTCCAATGCAAATCACAACCAGTGAGCCAAATAGAACCATCCTTGAACCACTCCATCAGCGTGAGCATCTCCAGCAACTGTTACAAGAAAATCTGACTAATGCTTGCAATAAAATGAAGTGCAATGTTGAAAGGCAATGGGTAGAGAGGTCATATGACATAGGGAGCCAAGTCTTTCTGAAACTTCAACCCTACCGCCATAGTTCGGTGCAGTTTAGGAGAAACATGAGGTTGGCTCCCCGATTCTAAAGTCCTTACACCATACTGCAGAGAATTGGCGATGTGGCGTACCGCCTCAATCTCCCAAGTGATTCAAAGCTACATCCTGTCTTTCATGTTTAACAACTAAAGGAGAAATTGAAAAGCTAAGAGTTTGCCGTCTCTAAGCTACCACTAGTGAAGAAAATAGGAGAATTTCACATTCAACCGTTATGCATCCTTGACCACCACCACATTCTAGGATCAAGCAGGTCCCATCTATCAAGTACTCGCCCATTGGTCAGGATCGGCTCCGTTACAAGCTTGTTGGGAGGATCTTAATTTCATGAAAGCGCAATACCCAACACCGCATCCTTGGGGACAAGGTCGTGTTAAAGGTAGGAGTAGTGTAACACCCCAATTCATGGACCATGATACTTCCTTTGCAATATCAGATGAGGTTCGCTAGGCAAAGAAGAAGAAAAGGTCATCAAGGCAGTTAGTAACTACTCAGGCCCCAGGAACGAATGAAGAAAGAACAAGTGGTTGAAGCCGAGTTAATGAAACATGGGCCAATTAGTCATTTCCTTTAATTTTAGTTGGGAGTCGTGTTATTACTTATGGATTCGGGTTTGCATTCGTGACTTAGTGGCCATTGTCGTGAATCACATTAAGTGGGTGTTTGCAAACTCCACGGAAAAATACCTTTTGGCTTTTGGCTGTGGAAAAGCCTCTTTGGACTGTTTGCAATTTTGGCTTTTGGCGTTTGACTTCTGGCTTTTGGCGGTGGAGAAGTAAAAAAAAACCAAAAGTCAGAAGCATCTCTGGAGTGGCTTTTGGAGTACTTTTGGAGGTGGTAATTTTGTAATTATTTAGAAGTTTAAATTTTGGAAAAGCATTTTTGGAATAATTTTTTGCAAA